>JASDQU010884754.1:4329-17942 GCA_032191745.1 Picea mariana
TATATATGGCGGAATCGACAACTGGGTCGATCTCATACTTGCGTGAAACAGGGTCGATTCTGACTGCTACCACTATAACCTCTAGGTTCCATACATATGCCCCTTCCACAGGCATGGGTAAGTCGGGGGGATTTGAACTTGGAACCTCATCGAACATAACACTTCATATCATGGAACATGCCAATTGAGCTGCCCCCCGGGGGCTGAGTTGAAATATAATATTATTCAAGAACTGATTCTTGCATTTCCCATTTGCATAATCCTCTTAAGCTAGAGGCAGATGCAAGTTGATATGCTATGGGAGCAGTCTTGATGCAGGGAGGTAAATCAATATGTTATCATTCTAAAATGTTTCATGGGGGAGTAAAAATACGTTGCATATGATAAGTAACTATATTCCCTATTTCAAGCTATTCAAAAGTGGAAGCACTATCTGATGGGAAAGGAAGCCATTATCCACACTGATCACTAACCACCATAATATTTGCAGGCATGGAGTAATCTTTAGAAAACCAAACATTACAAGTGGATGTGTTTTTTGTAGCAGCGTCATGTAGTCATAAAATATAATAAGGGAAGCACTAATAAGTTGTAAAACATGCTTTCAAGGCCACCCACATCCAATATTATAGCTTTGGAAACTCTTATGCATATGGAGCCTGTTAACTCCCAATAAAAACTCATTTTTTTATTTATGTCTTAGGTGATTAATTGAGTTTTTAGTCTCTTGAGTGATTTAATAAAGTGTGCCCTTCATTGAGTCTAGTCATAAATTTTGAGTCATGTCAAATCAGGTTGATATATGACTAAGTGGTTATCATGGTCATTGTCCTAGGTTATATGGTCAAAAAATAAGTCATTTGTTCCCAAAAAAGGTGATTCATGGATCATGCAAGTTGGTTTTAGTCCATAATGAGTTATCATTGTCTTTCAAATCTCGATTTGACCTTCATTCTATCATTTCCCTCAATGATAATGAGTTTGTATCGCACCTGGCTACTTTTTTTCTTAAAGCGCTACCAACTCAGCCAATGTTGTCAGCACTTCTACATATGACATGCTACCAACTTGGGGGGGAAACCCTGTTTTGAATTTTGAAGGGTTTCCGAGGTAAAAAGTATATCAAGGAGAGTGGTAAAGACTTCAGACCACCATCAATTAATTGAGGTCCTCTTCCACAGTTGCATCTCATCAGCAAAGGAGTTATCAAGGTTTGCAAGAAAAGTTGTTTGTTTTAGAGTCGCTTCTAATTATCTCTATGCAAAATTGTTCATAGAAGGTGTCCATACATAACATGGCTCCAAGAAAATATCCCATCTCCAGGAAGAGGTCAGGTTTTGTGGTTACATTCGAGCCCACTGAGACTACTCTGAGCGATAAAAATCCTAACCATGTGGACTCATTCAAGTGCATGGGATGATGGAGATTTTGTAATAAACTTGAAGGACATCACTTCGAGGTTTCAAGAGATTTTGTGTAGACCTACAAGAGTGGCAAGAAAAAGGTTGGTCCCTTGGAAATCCATGTGACAATGGTTTTGATTGTAGAAGTAACAAAGATCCCTAGGATAGGGGAACTATGGTTTAAAGCAAAGAAACTAGAAAAGGAGGACTGGTGCCAAGATATGCTCAGGCCTGAGCATAGAGGAGATGATTTAGTGAAGGGTGTGACAAGGAAGTGGATGATAGAGGAATATTACAAGATTCTCTTCATCATTCATAGATTCTTCACCTGTGAAGGAAGATACAACTGGGTTTTGCAATATCATTTCAAGCTTCTCCTCCATTTTACTGGCAAGAAAGAAATATAATTACCTTATTTCCTTTTCATGACCCTGCAAAGGATGATTTCATTTGCACAACGAAAAAATGACAAGGTTCAAAAATCCATTTTCCACCATGCCTTAATAAAGATCATAGTCCTTGAAAAATTGAAGAAGGAAGGGAAGAATTGGCCCACTTTCTTGTTTGTATCAAATTTCCAAATTGATTTTCCTCCTTCTCCTTCAAAACTCAAAACCCCTAAGAAGAAGATTGGAACACCTCCCATTGCTTCCTCTATCCCATGATTCGAAATACCACAGTCTTCTTCCTCCTCTACTCCTTCACTTGAAATAACAAAACCTTCTGTTTCCACTGTTCCTTCTGCATCTGAAACACCACAATCCCCTCAAGACCTTATTCCTCAAAAACCCTTACTTGTCCAAGTCTACAAAATAGATAAATCAAAGGAAAGGCCAAAGAAGTAGTTGATGAAGATCAAACAAAGCCTCCTGTGGAGCTCCCTCCTATGGAAATTGAAGATAATCCTCCAACCATCTAAGCTAGAGTTAATACACTAGCTCTTAGAAGGTCATCAAGAAGAAAACTTGTTTTAGCAGAGGATTCTCTTCCAAGCAATGACATTGCAAATACTAGATCTAGGTTATCAAGATTTAAAGTCTCCCGTCTTGAAAAGGAAGCATTGGAAGCCATAGTTCAGTTGAGTGAATATCCACTAGATTCATCCCCAAAGACAGAGAAAGGACCTAAATATAATTGGGCTAAATTATTCAAATATGCAGACAGACAACTCAAAGAAGTTCAGGAGAAGAATAAGAGGCTACATCAGAAAAATGTCACACTTGGTAGACAAATGACTAGTCAAATAGATGAATTAGCAGGGGAGTGTAACCAGCTGAAGAAGAACATCAAGAAAAATATGGTTCAGATGAAGAAATTGGTTAATGTTTAAAAACATAACCTCAGCCTCAGAGAATAAAACATAAATCTAGCAGAATACTTATATTTGGCCAAGAACATGCTTAGCAAGAAGAATTTGGCTATCTTCTTGAAAACGATTACTTCTTCTAGTTCTCCCAAGCGTGGTGACTGATTCAAATATTATTTAAAGGTTTTGTATGACTGATAACCTATGATGAACTAGGATTTTTTGAAGACAAATGAAAGTATGGAAATTATCTTGAAAGAAACATGTATAGGTATGGTTATTGAGATGAAGTCTGAGTAGTCTCAATAGGTAAAACAAATTGCAGTAATATGTGTTTTATTGAGACAGGTTCTCAATTTTCAAAAGAAATTTTCAATTAGTTTTGAATATTTTTGACAAAACTAGCAGCTACAGAAGTTTGCAGCGCATACTGCTTTTTCTCCATGCTGTGCGCTACCAACTTGTTAACCTTTTACGTGTAACATTTTTGGTCAAAGTTGACCTAATTTTCAACGTTCAATGGATGAATCATTGCTCCAGGTTTCAGATGGATGTAGTGAAAGACTTCTACAACCATGATGTAGCTCAGGTGGAGCTAAATTTTTGGAATTCGGATGGGATACCTATCCCTTAGAAATATGATCTTATCCTATCTTTGTGCATCAATTTAGATTTGATCTGATAGGTGACATTTAGATCCAACTTTTGAGTATCTTAGTCAAGTTTGTGAAACTTATTTAATCCCATTGAGGCATATTTGTAAGGGGATCGATATTGAATACTTGTAGATACTCTTTATTGTAAAAACCTTGATATATATTTTGGAATGAAAATATTATTTCATTGATATTGTTCAAACTTCTATTCATCTTCCTTTTTCTGTACTTTTGAGTTGAATGCCATGTTCATTTCTTGGTTTACTTAGTGATTATCACTTTTATCTTATCTCTTCATTAGTAAACTAAGATCACAAATCTTCTGCTGGTTATTTTCAACCTTTCGCATGTGTTTTCAATGTATGTGATGTTGTTGGTATAGTTAACATTCTCCATACACCTATATTTTGCAAACCATCTAATTAATAGCTCTTGAAGGAATTATCTTGTCTAAGATATGTTCAAATTATCTTTGAGTGAAGGAGTGAGTGTGTGAATTATTCATCTTTGATCCAATCTTCAATACATTATTGAGCATTTTGATTAAGTTACCAGGCTCTCTTGATCTACAACCTGAAGAGACTCCTGGAGTGATAACAAATTGGCATCGTTGTTAGGGAAAGGAGTGTGAAGAAATATTCCCTAGGAGACGACCAAGTCCCAAATTTGATGATAGACAAAGGCTGGGCATCATTAGTTTGGTTGTAACTTCTATCAGGCGACTCCATTGGTACATTGTGGCTGCTAAGAAGGCACATACTCGAGCAAATCCTCAACATCCACTAACTGATCCAGTATTTGATCCTGAGAGGATCATCAAAGAAGGAAAATCATTACAGAAGGCATCTTCAAGTTCAAGCATCTCTAGAAATCCATCTGTGTCTTTTCCAGAAAATCCACTAATAAAACCAACAATTGTTGAAGTTATAAGATCAGATATTGACAGTGAAAAAGTAGCTTTATAAGTTCTAGGATATTCTGATCTTACTCAAGAAGATAGTTCACCATTTGTTGGAGAAGACATTTTCTCATCCTCTATAGAATATTCTCAATCTGAAACTGAACCAGATTCAACCTACATTCATACAAATCTTCCTGCAGTTGAGCTTGTTTGACATGAATTGTCTATAAAAGGAGAGGAAAACCTTGCCAAGTTATTGTCTAAATTTTATAGATCTTCTTATTTCCCTTCTTCCATTGTAAGCCCAAAAATATCTTCTTGTCTCATTACATCACCTTCATCCTCAATATCAACCTCATCTCAATCCCTAGTGATCCAAACCTCCAGTACATCTACATCTATTGTTATCATGGAAGCAACACCTCAAAGTCTCACTAAGATGGAAAGAATTATAGCTGCTATATATGCCCCATTAGTATTTCCAAATCCTATTAATGCAATTCCTAATGGAGACTATCAAAAGTACATGCCAAAATTTTCAGGGACATAAGAGGTCACAACTGAAGAGCATCTTTAATTATTTTATATTTATGCTGATAACTTAAATATTACACAAGAGGATGTATGGATGAGATTGTTTGTGCAAAGCTTAGATGGAGAGGCCATGAGGTGGTTTAGAGAATTAACCCCAGGTTCTATAACAGGTGTTGAAGTTTTTGATGATACTTTCTTAAAACAATGGGGGGATAAGAATGATTTTCTTTACTACATTACAGAGTTTGGGAACTTGAGAAGGGAGATTGGTTAATCAGTGTCATACTTTACCAAGAAATTTAACCGGATGTATAACAAGATCCCAGCTGAAATCAATCCTACTGCTACCTCTACAAAAATCACATATGCTAATGCTTTTGATGCTGCATTTTGTTTGCTGTTAAGAGAAAGGAGGTTTGTTACATTGGCTGATATGCAGGATGCAACACTTGAAGTGGAATCTAATATCGTTGTTGCAATGAAGTTGAAAGGTAGAGGAGATAGGAAAAAACAAAAGGGATAAGCCTCATCATCAAGTGTTGACCCTAACATTGAAAATATGGCTAAGATGATTGAATATTTGAGTTATGAATTGTCCAAGATGAATCTTGAGAACAAGAAACCTGAAAAAGGTAGAGATCCTAATTCTTTCATTCCCTGAAATCCAAATCCTTACAGAAGAAATAATGAGCAACATCAGATTGTACAAAGGAATATAAATGCTAATGAGGATCAGAATATTAAAGCCCCTTTTCAGAACACAGTAATGGAAAAAGATTAGCCAAAAGAAGATGATGAGATTAATTGTTTGGGAAATAAAGGTGATGCATATTTCTTGACACGGTCTTCCTATGAAGAATCTTTGATTAGTTAACAAGCTAATCAAGATTCAAATGAGGGATCTATTTATCAAACTGATGATCAGAATAGATATAATATGAGATCTAAACAAAGCAATGGAAAACAAGATGATCAAGCTCCTCCCAAGAAAGTTGTTGCCCTTGCAAAAACAAAACCAAGCAAAGATCAAGCTCAAACAAAGAATCAAGTAATTCTCAAAGCTCCTGTACAAGAGGTAAGAAAGCATGCCAAAGTTCCTTTCTCTTTTAACTTTGAATAAAAAATTCAGAAGGTTAAAATCCCCATACCACTCATGGAATTAATGAAGAATGATACCTTAAAACAAACCATTCTCAAATCCCTTGAGTGTAAACCCATGCCAACTGGTGCTAATGTTGTAAACCTCCAAGATGATAATCCAACTATTGTCCTTAGTCCAACGGTTGAAGACTGTGAGGAAACCTCTCCACCTTTCTATGTCTCATTGAACATCCATGATAAAATTCTACATAATATCCTTCTAGATACATGAGATTCTCATAACCTCATGCCAAAAGCAGTTATGGATGAGTTGGGTTTAGAGATTACAAAATATTATCATGATTTATTTTCATTCGACACTAGGAAGGTTAAGTGCCTTGGTTTAATAAAAGATTTAGCAATTTATTTATCCCAATTACCCATGATAAGCATGGTAATGGACATTGTGGTAGTTGATGTGCCACCCAAATTTGGTATGCTTCTATCTAGAGCATGGATAAAGAGGCTAGGGGGCACCTTGCAAAATGACCTTTCTTATGCAACTGTCGCAGTTTTTGGAGGAGAACAAAGGATATCGTATAGGGAAGCTCAATTAGCCTATATTATCAGTAATGAGAAGGAGCTTACTAATCATCCCAGATACTCAGTTTACATAGGTTTGGGGTCTTTTATACTTCATATTGATGATTCTTAGTCATCATCTTTGCATCTCAGAAAACCTATTTGCCAATTTTTAGAAGTTGAAATAACTCCTATATGGAGTCTGTTCTTTGATGGTGCTTGTTCAAGAGAGTCTGCAGTGACATGTGTTGTTTTTGTTTCACCTTCCAAAGAAACAATTCATTTGTCCTTCAAATTGGATTTCAAGGTGACAAATAACATAGCAGAGTATGAAGCCTTGGTCTTGGGCTTGAACACTGCTAAGGATATGAATATTCAGGGGATGAAATTATTTGGAGATGCTGATCTGATAATCTGAAAAATAAAAAACAATTTTCAAGACAAACATGTCAAGCTTAAGCCATACAGAGATGAGGTATGGAATCTCATTGATTCTTTCCTAGCATTCAATATTTCATACATTCCGAGAGCCATGAATCAACTTGTTGATTCATTAGCTTTTTCAGCTAGTGCCTTCAATCCACCTTTGCCAATAAAGATAAATTATGAAATCCAAGTGAAATATAGACCCTCCTTGCCATAAATTGTAAAATTTTGGAAAGTTTTTGATGATGACGAGGAATTGGTCAGATTTTTGGAAGTTATAGATGAGTTTTCAGCCCTCCATATAGATCATGAAAATGAAAATGTTGAAAAATTAAAAAATCCTAAGTTGACAAAAAAAATTGGACGCCATGATATCATTCAACTTCCAAATAATCAAATACCAAGAGGATTAGTACCACTTGAGAATCTTTTTGACTAGAACGATGTGCCCTTGAAGCCTGATTAGAAAGGGGAAGATCCTATTGTCTTTCAGTACAACTTAGGAGATGAAAAGTGCCCAAAAACTATAAATCTATCCACACAGTTGACTGCAGAACAAAATGTTGAATATGGCAGCCTGATGAAAGAATTTTCAGATATTTTTGCATGGGAGTAAAGTGATTTAAATACCTATGACACTCAATTAATTGAGCATAAAATCCCTCTAAAGAAAGAATCCACTCCATTCAAGCAGAAACTAAGATCTATCAACCCTTTTCTTCTACTCATAATGGGAAAAGAAATTAAAAAATTATTGAATGCTCAAGTTATCATTCTACTAATATATTCTGAGTGGGGTGCTAATTTAGTTCATGTTAGGAAGAAGAATAGGGAGATTAGGTTGTGTTTTGACTTCAGGAACTTGAACAAGTTCTCTAATAAATACAACCATCCTTTGCCGAAGATGGAACATATCTTGCAAAGAGTGTCTGGAGCTAGTGTTATGTCTTTTATTGATGGGTTCTCAGTGTATAACCAAATCTCAATACACCCAGATGACAGAGAAAATACTGCCTTCACAACTCCTTGGGGTAATTTTATGTATGCCAAGATTCACTTTGGGCTTATGAATGTTGGGGCCACCTTTCAAAGGGCCATGGACATTGCCTTTGTAGGTGAGAAGGATAAGTTTGTTTTGATATATTTGGATGATATAACAGTGTTTTCTCACAACCATAAAGAGCATTTGCAACATTTGAGGAAGACATTCTTGAAGTGTAGAAGGTATGGGATTTCATTAAATCCAAAGAAGTCTCAGTTTGCATTAAAATAAAGTAATCTTCTGGGACACACAGTGACTGTTGAAGGAGTAAATATTGACCATACAAGAGTAGAAGCTATTAAGAAGATATCAATTCCTATATCTAAGAAATACATCCAATCATTTCTTGGAAATATTAACTTCATTAGGAGATTTATTCCTAATTTTGTAGATTTGATTAAACACATCACTGGCATGCTAAGGAAAGATTCATAAGTTAAATGGCATGATGCAACAAGGGATTATTTTGAAGCTATCAAGAAAGCTCTTATGTCAGCCCCTACTTTGATCAACCCTGACTATTATAAATATTTTTATATCTTTTCATTTGCATCTAATGACACCATTGCAACAATGTTACTTCAGAGAAATGATCAAGGGTAGGAACAACCAGTGGATTTCTTTAGTAAGACATTAAGAGATGATGAGGTAAAGTATGACCCTATTTAAAAACATGCTTATTCTTTGATCAAATCACTAAAGGCTTTTAGAATCTGTATTTTTCATGCCAAAGTTATAGCTTATGTACCATCTAGTTCAGTTAGAGATGTATTCATTCAACCATATATAGATGGTAAAAGAGCCAAGTGGATTGTCAAACTCATTGAGCTTGACAATGACATTAAGCCAACTAAATTGATAAAGGGTAAGGGTTTGGAAAAGCTTCTTGCTGAGGAGAATTGTGAGGTGCTAGGCATAAATTTTATCAGCATAAATGCAGAGGATGTATAATCTGAAATTTTTGTTGAAAGGTACAACCAGGATCATCTGGTTTCAACAAACATTTTTTCTTGTGAATGACACAACAATATAATACATTTTTTGCAGACCCTTGAAACCCCTCCAGAGATGAATCAAACACATGTGAGAGAATTAAAACTCAAGGAAATCAAGTTTTGTATTAATGAAAATATGCTCTATTGGAAAGATCCCTCTGGGATGTTGTTGAGGTGACTTGACAAAGAAGAATCAATTCAAGTTATGCATCGGTTTCATAGAAGAAATTGTGGTGGCCATCATTACTGGAAAACTATATCCCACAAGATTTTGAGGGCTAGTTACTATTGGCCATGTTTAGCTTATGATGTTTTCTCCTATGTTAAGACATGTGACAAGTGTCAAAGGTTCACTGGAAAACAACAACTAAAATCTCTTCCATTGAAACCCATTGTAGTCATTGGACCCTTCCAACAATGGGGGTTGGAATTCATTGGAGAGATACATCTATCTTCAAGTGGCCAACATAGGTGGATCTTAGTGGCAACTGACTACTTTACAAAATGGATTGAGGCTATTCCCACCAAGAATGTCGCTCATTATGTAATCATCAAATTCTTGAATTATCATATTTTTGCTAGAATATTTGGCTGCCCCAAAAAACTTGTTACTGATAATGCAACTTCTTTTAAAGTTTATGTTTTGGTGAAGTTGTGTGAATACATGGGTATTCATATTGTTCACTCAACTACCTACTATCCTCAAGGCAATGGCCTTGTTGAATCATAAAAAAAAATTCTAATGAGGACTATTAGAAAACTGCTTGAAGAAAATCAAAGGAGTTGGGATTCTAAGTTAAAATTTGCACTCTGGGATGATAGAGTGACAAATAAGAAGTCCATTGGAATTTTTGTTTTCAAGCTAGTGTATGGCACTGAAGCCATTTTTCCTATCCAACTTGCACTACTTGTTGCAAAATCTTTTCAAGAAGAAGAAGGGGAACCAAATGATTTGGTTAGAAGGATTATTCATATAGTTGAGCTTCAGAAGGTAAGGGAGAAGTTACTTGAGAAGACATAGTTACATCAGAAGAAGATGAAACAAAGTTTTGACAAGAAGCCTAAGGAAGATGTTTTCCAAACAGGGGATCTTGTTTTGAAGTGGGATGCTTACAGATAGGATAAATACAAGCATGGGAAATTTGACACTTTGTGGACTTGACCTTTCATGATCTCTCGAGTGCTGCAGAACAATACTTTACTATTACATAACCTGGAAGGTAATGAAGTATTTGGTGGTCCAGTTAATGGGCATTTTCTCAAAACCTATTTCTACTAAGGCTTTTTAATTCTTCTCCATTGTAAATTTCATTTATTTTTCAGTTTAAGTCTCATAATAACTCCATGCCTAATAGAACATCATTTTAACTTCTTTTTGTAAGGTTTTTAGGTGATAGGAAAGGCAACTGGTCCTACGAGTTCTTGGAACCTCACAGGGAGGCTTCGATCCCCAATTAGAGCTAGATGTTATCTCCCAATAAAAACTCATTTTTTTATTTATGTCTTAGGTGATTAATTGAGTTTTTAGTCTCTTGAGTCATTTAATAAAGTGCGCCCTTCATTGAGTCTAGTCATAAATTTTGAGTCATGTCAAATCAGGTTGCTAGATGAATAAGTGGTTATCATGGTCATTGACATAGTTTATATGGTCAAAAGATAAGTAATTTATTCCCAAAAAAGGGGAGTCATGGGTCATAAAAGTCAGTTTTAGTCCATAATGAGTTATCATTGTCTTTCAAATCCTGATTTGACCTTCATTCTATCATTTCCCTAAATTATAATGAGTTCATAGCACACCTGGCTATGTTTGTACTTAAAGTGCTACCAAATCATCCAGTGTTTTCAGCACAAGTCATCATTTCTACATATGGCACACTACCAACTCAGGGGGAAAACCATGTTTTGAATTTTGAAGGGTTTCCGAGGTAAAAGGTATATCAAGGAGAGTGGTAAAGACTTCAATCCACCATCAAAGAATTGAGGTCCTCTTCTATAGTTGTAGCTGACCATCAAAGGAGTTATCAAGGTTTGCAAGCAAAGCTGTTTGTTTTAGAGTCGCTTCTAATTATCTCTATGCAGAATTGTTCATAGCAGGTGTCCATACATACAATGACTCCAAGAAAAGATCCCATCCCCAGGAAGAGGTCAAGTTCTATGGTTATATTCAATCCCACTGAGACTGCTCTGGTCGAGCAAAATCCTAACCATGTGGACTCATTCAAGCGCATGGGATGCTGGAGATTTTGTAATAAAATTGAAGGACATCACCTGGAGGTTTCAAGAGATTTTGTGCAGAACTACAAGAGTGGCAAGAAAAGGTTGGTCCCTTGGAAATCCATGTGACAGTGGATCTGATTGCATAAGTAACAAAGATCCCTAGGACAGGGGAACTATGGTTTAAAGCAAAGAGACTAGAAAAGGAGGACTAGTGCCAAGATATGCTCAAGCCTGAGCATAAAGGAGCTGATTTAGTGAAGGGTGTGCCAAGGAAGTGGTTGATAGAGGAATATGACAAGCTGCTCTTCATCATTAAGAGATTCTTCACCTGTGAAGGAAGATACAACTAGCTTTTGCAATATCATTTCAATCTTCTCCTCCATTTTACTAGTAAGAAAGAGATAGACTTACCTTATTTCCTTTTCATGAGACTGCAAAGGATGATTTCATTTGCACAACGAAAAAATGACAAGGTTCAAAAATCCATTTTACACCATGCCTTAATAAATCTCATATTCCTTGAACAGTTGAAGAAGGAAGGGAAGAATTGGCCCCTTGTTTGTATCAAATTTCCAAATTGATTTGCCTCCTTCTCCTTCAAAACTCAAAGCCCTTAAGAAGAAGACTGCAACACCTCCCATTGCTTCCTCTGTCCCACCATCTAAAATACCAAAATATTGTGCCCTCTCTACCCCTTCACTTTAAATAACACAACCTTATATTTCCATTGTTCCTTCTGCATATGAAACACCACAATCCTCTCAAGACCTTATTCCTCAAAGACCCTTACATGTACAAGTCTACAAAAGAGATGAAAGGAAAGGAAAGGCGAAAGAAGTAGTTGTTGAAGATCAAAAAGAGCCTCCTGTGGAGCTCCCTCCTATGGAAATTGAAGATAATCCTCCAACCATCCAAGCTAGAGTTGATACACCAGCTCTCAGAAGGTCATCCAGGAGAAAACTTGTTTTAGCGGAGAATTCTCTTCCAAGCATTGACATTGTAAAACCTAGAGCTAGGTTATCAATATTTAAAGTCTCCCCTCTTGAAAAGGAAGAATTGGAAGCCATAGTTCACTTGAGTGAATCTCCACCAGAGTCATCCCCAAAGATAGAGCAAGGACCTAAAGAGAATTGGGCTAAATTATTCAAATATGTAGAAAGACAACTCAAAGAAGTTTAGTAGAAGAATCAGAGGCTACATCAGGCAAATGTCACACTTGGTAGATAACTGATCAGTAAAATAGATGAATTGGCAGGGGAGTGTAACCAACTGAAGAGGAACATCAGGAAAAAGATGGTTCATAGGGAGCAATTGGTTAATGTTTACAAACAAAACCTCAACCTGAGAGTAGAAAATATAAAACTAGCAGAACACTTATATTTGGCCAAGAACATGATTAGCAAGAAGAATTTGGCTATCTTCTTGAAAGAGATTACTTCTTCTAGTTCTCCCAAGCATGCTGACTGATTTAGAGATTATTTCAAGGTTATGTATGACCGATAACCTATGATGAACTAGGATGTTTTGAAGACAAATGAAAGTATGGAAATTTACTTGAAAGAAACATGTATAGGTATAGTTATTGAGATGAAGATTGAGTAGTCTCAATAGGGAAAACAAATGGAAGTAATATGTGTTTTATTGAGACATGTTCTCAATTTTCAAAATCATTTTTCAATTAGTTTTGAAGATTTTTGACAAAACTAGCAACCACAGGAGTTTTTAGCACATACTTCCTTTTCTCCATGCAGTGCGCTACCAACTCGTTAACCTTCTGCATGTAACATTTATGGGAAAAGTTGACTTGATTTTCAATGTTGAATGGATGAATCATTGCTCCAGGTGTTATATGGATGTAGTGAAATACTTCTACAACCACGAGGTATCTCAGGTGGAGCTAAAGTTTTGGAATTCAGATGGGATACCTATCCCTTAGAAATAAGATCTTATCCTATCTTTGTGCATCAGTTTAGATTCTATATGATAGGTGAAATTTAGATCCATCTTTTGAGGATCTTAGTCAAGTTTGTAAAACTTATTTAAGCCCATTGAGGCATCTTTGTAAGGGGCTTGATATTGAAGACTTTTAGACACTCTTTATTGTAAAAACCTTGATATATATTTTTGAATGAAAAGCTTCTTTCATTGATATTGTTCAGACTTCTATTCATCTTCCTTTTTCCATACTTGTGATTTGAATGTCATGTTCATTTCCTAGTTTACTTAATGATTGATGACTGCTATCTTATCTCTGCATTAGTAAACTAAGATCACACATATTCTGTTGGTTATTTTCAAACTTTCACATGTGTTTTCAATGTATGTGATGTTGTTGGCATAATTATCATTCTCCATACACCTATATCTTGCAAACCCTCTGATCAATATATCTTGAAGGATTTATCTTGTCTAATATATATTCAAATTATCTTTCAGTGAAGGAGTGAGTGTGTGAATTATTCATCTTTGAT
>JASDQU010884755.1:14883-30192 GCA_032191745.1 Picea mariana
CCACACACAACAATCGATTTGCTTTATAAATGCAGTGTTTCCCTTGGCTAGTTGCCATGATTGGTTACTGGAATGGTGTGGTACATTGTCAATTCATTTCTCACTAATGGGAACACTGGCCCGCATAACTTTGTTCATCTGTGTGGAAAAACGGAGGCTGATCGGGGATGGGTTTCGGCGATTACATTAAAAACAAAACACAAGGCTGATTGCGGAATCGCGAAATGCAAGTCCCGAAGGCCTATTGGAATTTGGGGTTCGGCATTTACAAATACCCAACGCAGAAATAGAACAAAACTATAATTGCTGAATTGAGAAATGAGAATAAGCTTTGGGACCACCACTTCGAAAATGCCTCTTCAATCGATGCTGTCTCGTGGCCTGCAAAGGTTAAGGCGGCCACTGCTTGAGCTATCAATAAATAGATGCTAAATCCTCGAGTCTTGAAGGGTAAGACGATCACAGTCCGCCTTTATTCAAGCGGTGAAATGGTTACTATCCAACAATTTGATCGCCTAGATTACTATCCATATCTTTTCTTCTTTCCCCCTGGATGGTGATAATCTACAAGTGATGATCTAATGTTTTGCGTATAAATTAAGTGATAATATTATGTTTTGCAGATAAATCATTTCATTAAGGAGTAGGATCTACACATGGAAAGCGGAAGTCAGAGAAGTCTAATATCTACATCTTGCTGCCTCAAAATTATGACACATATCCAACTTGTATGGTTGTATGGTGATTTAGAGAACAAATTGGATAGACTACAATCTCAAATGAAATTTAAGAACAACATTATTTGCAACATATGAAGAGGCTCGCAAGTTTTGAGATTGACATCAAATCAGACCAAGTAAGTTAAGTACACCAAAGCTTTAGAAACGCTAATTAAAACAAATATAATCAACTATATATACAACATTAACATTTAAATGTATACTAAAATAGTGTTTAAAATCAAGTAACTCAACCATAACACTTTCTATATTCCTTTGACTAACATCTTGTTTAGAATTAAGTAATTCAAACAAAACACTCTCTACATCCTTTTGATTAACAACTTTCTATGAGGTTATTTGAGGTTTTTTAGTTATTATTTTTCCTTGTTGATATTTTAATTTTAATATTGAAAAGAGAACATTATAATTATCCATAGTGATGAGGCTTGGCTATGAAACTTGTCTAAGAATTTTAGTATATATATACAATCCAATAAAACCCATCCTTGAAAAATTTACAAACAACTCATCCTCCATCAAAATAGTTTACAAAGTTGTTGATGGAGATGGTGTCATGCTCAGGATTCACTTGGGATCACTCTTGAAAATTAAACAAATATAGAATCCTACTGAACCCCTTGAAAAATAAAAAAATATGATATCCTTTCTATCGCTCAAAGAACGAGGATATCATTGATGTTGTTGATTCTCAAAGGAAATATTATATGTTTTGATTATTCACAAGATTCCGAGAAGCATCTAGATGCCTAAAATTGAAACTACATTGTAATGGATGTTGTGAGTTTCAACTTTCTCATTGTGGTCGATTGGCTGGAATATAGTATCTATGCTCAAGCTACTATGAAAATATCTTTATGGTTTCGAAATTCGCTTAGAATTTGTTCTAAAAATATGAAAACAAAGAAGCTATTATGAAAATATCTTTATGGTTTCGAAATTCACCTAGAATTTGTTATAAAAATATGAAAACAAAGAAAGAAAACAAAATGGTTAGCAAGGAGAGTGCACAAAATATTGCATACAGTATGTAGAGAGATCCCATATCACCTAGACAGTAGTAGTGATGGTAATGGGTGGCCTCTTTTCCTGTTAAAATATACCAAAATCCCACCGCCTAGAGGTTCTAACTCTACCCAAATTACAAAAAGTATAATTACATTGTTCTTGCTGGGATTATCCATGATTAAACAAACTATATATTTGTCTTGGAGAAACAAAACCAAAACAAAATCAGAGCCCTGTAAGAGAAATCATGATAAAACTGTAAAGACAAACAGGTTTTTGGATCTGTTTAGGCATGGCAGCGCAAACTCCGAGGGCATAATAAATGGAACATGGCCATTGAATGAGAGGCTATTCTCTACCTTTTAGGTCTGAAAACTAAAATATTGTATGTAAATTCAAATTTCAAATAAGTATTATATCAGTGGTTAAGTTAATTTATCAATGTGAGGTTTATTAACTAATTCAATTTTTATAAATATCTTTGTGATGATAGGAAAATCATATAAACTGTGATTTGATTTATTAATTGACTTCATATATTGTATATCAAGTTACTGTCCCATTGTATATCAAGTTACTGTCCACCACTAATTTTTATATGAATTTTTGAACAAAGGCACACAAGAATTCCATGATGCTTTTGTGGACTTTTGGGATGTTACAAGTAAACAATAGTTTTTATATGAATTTTTGAACAAAGGTAACAAATTCCATGGTGTTCTTATGGACTTTTAGGATGTTACAAGTTGTACATTTTTCTTTTTAATAGAGTTTGTGGGTTTTATAGTGTATAGATTTATTTATTTTCAAAAGTGTTGTATTATGGAAGTAATGATTAGATTGATTATCATTAGGGAAGTATTCGTCAAATTAGTTAGATTAATAATTATTAAGGAAGTAATCATCAAATTGGTTATATTGATAAGATTTTTTTCTTACTATGTTTTTTTCATAATTTTCCTATCACTTTTTCTTAGACTAAATTCTTGAGTTTGAAAATTTACACTCTCACTTTTCAAGACTTGCAATCTTTTAATTAAGTTGAAAATTATTATAAAAAAATTGTATCAAAATATTCAATATGATTATTTTAATTGTAATATCTGTATTCACTTAAAAAGTAGGCTAGTGTAAGCCATTCCTTGTGATTACAAGGAAATTCTCCTTTACTTGGAAAAGATGAAATTTATCTTTGTTGAGAAGATCTGCAAAGTGAGTCATTGCCAATTTGTCAAGCTGATACAGATTCCCATTGGTTAGTCGAAAGAGACAATTTATTTTTCTCGGAAAACATGGCGTTGAACACTCTTAACTCGACAAATGACAAATTAGCATTTGCCAAAAATTCGCATAGCATAGCATTTATTCCCAATGGTTGAATAAATGGGAATTCCTTTATTAACATTTCATATGCTAATATATAGTTCAATTAGGGAATTCCGAGAGTGGATGTATGGTTGGATTCTCACCATACAGTACAAATTCCGTGTTAAACGATTTATAGAGTTTGATATGGGAGACCTAGGCAATTTTAATGTTAGTGTAATTTACATTTTTCATTAATGGGAATTATTAGTATTAAAGATGTTGCAACAAGGTGTATGTGTTGATTCATCTGTAATGTTATTTATGAATGAGTATTTATTGAGTTTTTATATAAACATAATATTTATAGATTTTTATATGTTATGTGGCTGAATATAAATGTATTGTTATGTAATAATATTTTTTATTACTTATGAACCTATGAAAATATAAGATTGGAAAAAATACGATGCATGGTATCGATTTTTTTATTATTCATTTATTAATATCAACTTTTATGTTGGTGTGTGTTTGCATTTATGGATACTAATTAAAACACCAAAGAGGATGCTACCAAATGGGCTTATTATTTTTGGAATAGGATGCTACCAAAATAGAAGGACTAAGGCTAAGGCTCTGGGATCAATATCTTGATATAATTTCCAATGAATTGAATAATGCTAATGAATTATCTAAAATAGTTGTGGCAAATTACTATATCTATCTTTCGATGTTTTTAACTTGTTTTATATCTTCACAAGGTAGATATACTAACAGGAGATCAAAGTGCAAAACTACTTGAAGCATAACATCCCATCACATAAGAAGTAAGTAATGACACAACTAAGAACTAACATACGTGATGAGAGGAAAGGTTACATAGAGTATGTGGAATATGGAGGTTTCAATAAAGTCATTCTTTCTCCTACACTAGCCAACATACTTACAATCAATGATAAGTTGAATTCACATATCAAAGATTGGGAATTAATATTTTAGGAAGAGCTAGTGAGAGGTACAAAAATGTTGGATGAGAAAATGATGAGGGCCTAAAATAGATGGTTGATAGTAGAGGCGATACTATAACTATTCCTTGACATGGAACAAAGGTGACCAGATTTGGTTGAGTAGATCAAGTCCATGTTCTAGATCCTACCATCACACCATTAAATCTATTGATCATAGTTCTTAATTTTAATCTCTTCCAAAATAGAACATTGAATGTAAACTTTACTATCCATTTAATAAATAAATATATCTATTTATATATCTAATAAAAAAATGTATATATTAGAACACGGGTAACTAAAAACATTAAAAACTGTAACATCCTTCTTCAAAGAAGTCACATAAATCATTAAAAATATCATAATTCCTAATGAGATATTCAATTATACAAGAAATAAATATTATCATGCTTATCCTTAGTAGAAGCATGATGAAATAATAACATGGCAATTCAAACAAAACAATACACATATTTGATGGGCATTGAATCTATGTATTTAACTTCATATGTAAGTTGGAATTCATCTTATGTAAGTCTGTCACAAATTTTGGGGCATTGGCCAAATTTGTAATTTACGCTCAAACATTTTTTGAATGATTATGCATAAAACACAAATGAAATCACTTGAGTAGTTGTGATATTAGTATATTAATGAGCCAATACATGAAGGTGTATTATTGAGATGCTCATAGTTTTGGTTGGTTCGTCTAGCTCTTTCTCAATAATAGCCCATCAACTAGTAGGATGTGCAATATTTGCACAGTCAAGTAAAATATTTTTTTGTTATTATGAAACCATTGATAAGGGGCCCAAAAAAAACTAGTTGTATTTCCTAGTGACCTTGAAAAGCATAATTGTTTTATATATTTGGTTCGTATTTCAATTCTTCTCATATTCTTTTACTATGTTTCTTAGAAACACTAATCAATCAAATATTGAAGAAACTGGTATTATGAATGTTAAATGTGTTTCAATGCAATGCCAACAATGTATGCTGAGGTAAGTGTGTAGTGGTTGATTGGGTTGATTTTTTTGTGTTAATATTGACTCAGTCATAGAGTCGTTGATTAGGTCATTGTCGGGCTTACCTTTAGTGGTTTACGAAACAATGGTATTTTCCCATAGTATTCGATGTGAGTCTTTGCATGTCATTGCATGCTTATCTCCATGTCATGCATGTATTTGCAAGGCTATGCATGTCCATGCATGTCTTCACATGACTATCTCCACTCCATGAATGTCTTTGGATGCCTATCTTGAGGCCATGCATGTATTCACATGGCTATTTTCACTCCATGCATGTCTGCATGGCTATTTCTAGGCTATGTATGCATTCACATTGTAATCTAATTCTAGTAAGGAATTAGAGTTGTAATCGATGATCCTATTTAATGGCTTGATATACTCCATTGTAAGAAGGCTCAAGTAGTCTCAAGTGGTTGGTGCTAGCTTGTGGATAGATCGGACAAGTTTATTGATAGCTATGTATGGATGTGGTGTTGCTTCTACTAGTTAAGAGTTTCCAAGACAAATATTGTCTCTATGTGCATGATTTCTTGTTGTGTTATTTCTCTCTCATTTTTTAACATGGTATCAAAGCTAGTCTGGGTTTGACTCTGTCATGGTAGGGCCTAGTGACTTGTGGAGAACAAAGTACATAGTTTTTGTGAGTGGAGATTTATTGTCATCAATTGTTGCATTGAGGTGAATCTGACAAGTCTCAGTGAGGAGGACACAACAAAAAAGAAGCAACTTCCATAGAAAGAGAAAAATTTGTAATTGAGGACTAACTATTGTTGGTTGGTGTACCTAGATTGGTTGATGTTCGATGTTGCAAATCTAGATGCTTACCTTGATGGAATCAAATTACAATTTGTGGATCTAGTGTAGGGTATGAATGTTTCACCACATAGAAAATAACTACTAGATAAGAGCAATGACATTGATCCTAAATGATGATGAAATTGGAGGCCATGATGCCAAAACTTTGAGTAGATTGATGATGAGGATTTGTTCATGGGCTTCCAGGGAATGTTCAATGGCTTCCAATTTTCTTTGGATGACAAATATTGAATCCCAAGATGAACCATGTGAATGTTGAAACATAAATGGGTGATCCCCTATACGCATGTGGTTTCAGAAGGAGAAACATTTCTTTTGGTAGTGATAAATGTGTCATAGAACCCTTGTGGCTATTGTACAATGTGGAAATTTTATTGGTATTTTAAGAAATCTTAGGGATTGTATGGTGTGGTAGATCTCAGGTTTGAATTTGGGTTCAATTTCAGGTTTTATCCATGTGGATGTTGAGGCAAGGGATTCAGAGGGCTTCGAGGGTTTGGGAAAACTTGGAGTTGTCGATTCCGTACACATATATCCCACAAAAACTCATGTGTTCAAAAGGTAGGGAATCAATCGAGGTATTACTAGCTTGAATAGGAAGAGGTTGTTGATTTTAGACAGGAGGAATTACATTTTACAAGAAAATGCACAGGAGCCTAGGTGAGCCTTAACCTATGGAACATGCATGCAGGTACCGCACACAGAAGATATGGAAAGGAGACTGTGGATGTTATAGGTTGGAATTATATAATGTGAGCATACAACATAGTGTTTATGGGCTCAACTAGATTCAAGATGGCGGTAGAGAGTTTTTTGGGTGAAGAATACAGAGAAGATCATGCTATGGATAGTTGAGTTGGTTTCTAAGGGTTGAGTTCATAGCAATAGGAGGGTCATAGGATAGAGAGATACATGCCAAAATAGAAATAATGAAAGAAAAAACATTTATTATAATGGAGTTGAAAATAATTATCTCATGTAAATCGACATAAGACTGTAAATCCTAGTTATCCATGCATACCCCTTGTATATTATCAGTAAAGTCTAGACATAGACCTAAGTGATAGGGAGTACATTCCAGATTCATGGATACAATAGTTATAAAGTTGTATGGGGGTGATGCAAAATCACTTGGATGGTATGGTCAGATTTGGTCATGGGAAACCCCAACTCAATTTTAAAGGAGGGAATGTTAGGTTAAACTTTACTCAGTTAAAGAGTCAAATTTGTTAGGTGAATAGTGGTGGTTTCAGGAACATGTTTCTAGTAGCCCATGGTTTTATATCCCATGGATTGCATGTAATGAATATCTTTAAAGTGATGCCGATGCTCCATTGTAATGCACCGAGGACGTGAGTGGTGAAGGCTCACTTGAATGAGTCTAGGAGGTTGGTCAACTTGGTTGGGTTTGGTCAAGAAACTAATAGATTGATTATTTGTTTTTTTTGGTTAAGGGTTTCTAGGGTAAATATCTAATGTCAATTTATATGCCTTCTTTCTTACTGTGATATTTCTCTCTACCATGTTAAAAGTTGAGCGAGAAATATCACAAAAAAAAATAAGGCATACAAATGAAAATTACTTATTTACCCTAGAAACCCTTAACCAAAAAAACTAGCTAATATATATATTAGTTCCTTGACCAAAGTCAACCAATTTGGAAAAACTATTGGTCCTGTCCAAGTGAGCCTTCACCGCTCACATCCATCGCACATTACAATGGAGCATCACCAACCTTCTAAAGTGAGTGACCTATGAAAGAGATATATGCACACAAATTGAATTGATGGTTCATGGGTTTATGAACCATGGTGAACGACACATGGAAATGGAGCATAGGCATAAGCACATTGAAAATGAAGTACTCAGTGAATGAGTGCTTTAGATCACTATATCTGGAGAAAGGAGGGATGTTGCGAAAGAAGCTAGTAGATTCTTGTTGCATCATTTTCTTAGGCATATAGTGGATTGATGTGGAGCATAGGAAGAAGAGCATTGAGGATAATTACTCGGTGAATGAGTGTTTTTGCACACTACATTTTGAGCATGGAGAGATGATGGTAAAGAATCTAGCAGATACTTCTTACATCATTTGATTGGGCATACAATGGATCTACAAGGAGCATAGGCGAAAGTGCATTAAGGAAGAAATACTCAGTGAATGAGTGCTTTGGATCATTATGTTTGGAGTAAGGAGGAATGTTCATAAAGAAGTTTGGTATATTATTCTTTCATATTGTGCTCGATCATACAGTGGAAAGATAAGTACTTGGTCTATGTAGGGATGCTTACAATCAAATAGGTTGGTGTTTCATAGTATCACGTGCTCGAGCATACCATTGTAATTATATTTATGGAGTTGGATTTTATCACATGTAAATGGGCATATGGTTATAAGACCTATTTAGGCATATGTACCCCCAGTTTGATGGTTCACTGGTATAAAGTCTAGACATAGACCTAGGTGATAAGAGGACATGTTGTATTATAAACTTTCAGGGGTAGGTGTGTATTCCAAGTCAATTTTAAAGTGGGAATTGTTGGGTTAATATTGACTCAGTCATAGATTTGTTGATTAGGTCATTGTTGAGTTTACCTTTAGTGGTTTACAGACCCATGGTATTTTCCCATAGTATTTTATGTGAGTCTTTTCAGGTCATTGCATGGCTATCTCAATGTCATGCATGTTAACACATGGCCATTTTCATTCCATGCATGTATTTGCATGGCTATCTCAACGATTTGCATGTATTTGCATTGTAATATAGTTTTGTGCTAATTCTAGCAAATGAATTATGGTTTTAATTGGTGAATCCTATTTAATGGCTCGAGATACTCCATTGTAAGAAGCCTCAAGTAGTCTTAAGTAGCTAGTGTTGTCCTGGCTTGGCCAATTTGGCCAAGTTTATTAATATATATCTATGGAGGTGTCGGTTTTCTCGATTAAGGGATTTCAAGACAAATATAGGCTCTATGTGCATGATTTCTTGTTGTGCCATCTCTCTCTCATTTTTTAACAGACTTGAAGTCTATTGCTGTTGGGAAATAAATATCTATTGAGTTGTTATTTAAACAAAATAGTTTTGGATTTCTTTTTGTTTATCATGAAATGTAAATACATAGTTATGTGATACATAATGATTTTTTATTCCTTAATGTTGTGCCGCCATATATAAATGTTTTGTTAAATGTTTTGTGCCGATATGACCATAAACTTCACCTTCATAAAAAATCACATCTCTTGACACAACACTATTATTAGTGAGGGGATTATATAATGTGTAAGCCTTACTTTGTACACTATATCCAACAAAAATGCATGACTCACTTTTTGGATCTAAGTTTTGTCTCTTTTGATCAACTACATGGACATAGGATACACAAACAAAGACTCTGAAATGATTAACATTAGTCTTTTTTTTATACCAACCTTCATATGGAGTCACCATATCAATTGCATTTGTGGGGAATCGATTGAGAATATATACAGATGTAGGAACTACATCACCCCAAAAAGAATTTCTTAATCACT
Organism: Picea mariana; assembly: GCA_032191745.1. Classification (NCBI taxonomy): domain Eukaryota; kingdom Viridiplantae; phylum Streptophyta; class Pinopsida; order Pinales; family Pinaceae; genus Picea; species Picea mariana. The sequence continues at coordinate 24,320 of JASDQU010884755.1, forward strand.
TGGCTTCTAACATACTTCTTGTCATTTCCACCATTGTATGATTTTTCCTCCTTGGTACTTTGTTTTGTTGAGGTCTGTAAGCAATCGCGAGTTGTGTTTTGATTCCATTCATATCACAATAATTATGAAAATATTTTGAAAATTTTTTTCCTCCACGATCAATCCTTAAGCACTTGGTTTTGCAACCTCTTTCATTTTCCACAAGGGATTTAAACCTCTTGAATGTATCAAAGGCTTCATCCTTAGTCTTAAAAAAATAAACTGAAAACTTTCGTGAGTAATCATCAATAAAAGTAATAAAATATGATGAATTTCCGAAACACTTTATTTGTTGTTAGTTATCTATTCTTCTTCCCTTACCTTTTGAATTATTGACCCGGGTTTCATGTCTTTCGGGTTTCCAACAAAGCCTCTAAAACTATCGGCCCTCCTGGTAAACCAAAAGGAAACACAGTACACAGAGTGCATTGCGCAGTCTCACCCGCGATAGATTTAAATGGGTGGTTGTAAGAATCAGGTGTTTACATCCTAGGATTGAGTATGAGATAGGGGTTTATTATTCAGATCCATATACTACAAATTGTGATTGGAATCTACTATTACTCAGGGGTGCGCATTTATCTTTCACAGTTTATTTCCCAAACAGCACAATCGTATTCCATAACAATGTATTAACTCATTCATTAAGCATAACAAGTAACCATTGAAAGAAAATAAAGATATACATGCATTCATCATATTACACAGATATTACCATGGTTCACCCCCTCCTAGGCTACGTCCACAAATATTTGGCTTGAGGCTCTTTTATTATGGTAGTTCTGCATCTCCAACATCGTGTGCTTATAATTCTCCTCAGATGGGTAAGATCTGTATGAGGTGAAATAGATCGCACCAGGCACCCCAGCCTACGATCTAATCCTCAGATGTTCCTCCTTTCCTTTTTTCTTAGCCCGACAACTTAAAAAAATGGTTTGTAACTGTATTACATAACACAACAACTCGTACATAACTATGATGGACTACTACAAAAGATGAAGTAGCACAAAAGTAGACGAAATTCTATATGATACCTGCATATCTATATTTATATATATTAGGCTCTTCATCCATTTACAATGTATTCCCAAAAACCTAACCCTACCGACCTTAGGTCTTCCTCCCATGAGTGCGTGTTGTTCTTCCTCTAGTTGTCGCTTTCCTTGTGCACGATTTCTTGCATGCGCACGTGGTGTTCTTCCTCTAGCTGTTACTTTAGTTTCTGAATGCTTTCTTTCCCATGATCATCCTTCTTTCCACTTCGGCCTGGTGCCAATAGGCCCCCAATACTAACATGTGACTCATCTTGAGTGACCTAATCCATTTGAGTTTCCTCGATCTCCTTGGTGATCGTCTGGAACTTTTCCTCAAGCTTTGTTGCTTTTATCAGTGCCTGCACGGTCTTTTCCTTGATGGTTTTGACTACCTGAACTGCCACTTGGTCGCTCAACAATCCTTAACATTCTACCTAGGTCTATGTTATCTATGTTTTAGCTCCTTCTTCCTGTGTGAGTACTTCTGCTACCCGTTCCTGTAATGGCTCTATTTGAGACTAACGTTCTTGTTTCTGCATTTGCACAGTGATAAGTTCTACCTACATCTTCTTCATATCTTGCATCCCTTTGACTCGTTCTGGGATTGGTATGGTCTTCTTTCTATGTTTGAGTTCTTGGATCACTGCATTGATCCTTTCCTCTTCCTTGTCCCAACGTTGGACCTATGGATCCTCCTGCAATCTTGTCCAAAGTTGTGCCGCTTTATCGAACAATTCAATTTTTGTACTAACCTGTTGTTCTATATCCTACAGTTGTGTTGTTTCTTCCTGCTTCCTTTTCTCCTTCACTGCTGGTGGAGTGGTTGGTGTGAGTTGTTCTCAGATATTCTCGATCTCCTTCTGATATTGCTTGATAGCCTACTCGATTTGATCGATCTTTTCTGCTACTGGGAGTTCATTTCCTTGCGTGGTGCTTGGGAGTTTCTCAAAAATTCCTCCCACTTTTCATTCCAATTTGTTCCTGCATTCTTTTTCCTTATGAGTTTTGAACTTGGCCTACTCACAAACATTTTCCAATGCCTCCTGCTTCTTTGTTTCTTGTTGTAGCTCGACTAAGTTTTTATGTGCACGAGACTGTACCTTGTGGTCAACGCTAACCTGCAATTTCTATAGTTCCCTTGATGGTATCCACGTCAACACCAATTAGATGTGGTCTAAGTCCTTCAAGGGTGTCTACCCCATGATTTCATCCATGTGCAACATGCTAGGTTTGATGTAGACTGTTGTGTTTTTCGTGTGGCATTGAGTGGACTGGGTCTCGTTCTTCTACCTCCACTCTTTCATTGGTCTATAGGGTCGATGGATATATGCCTTTGTTGTTGCTTGCTGTCTGTTCTTCCCCAAATTTCTTGAGGAACTGTCCTATTTTTGGCAGCTCTTTTCGCAGTTTATCCCTTTGATGTGCTGTATGATCTAAATTTTCTACTTGGCAATCATGGACCATTATGGCGATCATTTCCCCATCATCCTTCGTGATCGTATAGTCTAGAGATGCTCGTTGCACCTTTTATTTCTTGCACATGCCTCCTGCCTGCACGACTGGTCTATAATTTACCCCTGGTTCCTATGTGATGGGATTTGGGGCAGTCTCATGTGCTCCCCCAACCTATTTCTATTATCCGTTGGTCAACTGTGTAGTCTCTTTCTTCCACTTCTATGTACCTGTCTTCTTTGACCCTTCGTCTGCCTGAGTCAAATTGTTTGGCTCATCCTTGGTTTCCTGGGCACTAGAATTTTTGGAGGCTGTGTTTTCGCCTACGCTGCCTCTCCTTCTGTTGCTATTTCCGGTACTTCCCAGTTAATGGTTGGGATACTCCATTAATCAGTCCATTCACTGATGACCATGTCGATATCACCATTTTTTATGCAGTAGCACATATGTAGCCACTATTTATCTAGATCCTTCTTTGGTTGTATCCACATTGTTTGGCGTGTGGCCTGGAAGTTGGCGATGTCCGCATATCGCACGACAACCTCTGGTGTTATTATCCATGATCGGTTGATAGCTTCTTGTATGTCTCGTAGGTATGTTTTGAATATGAATCCATTCTCCCTCTTATTCTTGACCTGTGGCCCAGATCTCAGTAATAGGTATCTCTCTCTCGCTGGCTGTGGTCCGGTACAAAAAATTACATACCTTGGTTCTCGCCATCCCATGAAGGCTATTGGGGTAATCAGCCATAAGTAATGGAACTCTGTGCCTAGGTCATGTGCATCCTTGTATTCCTCTTGAAATAAGTTCAATAGATACGATGCCCAACTCATATAGGTGCCTTCTATGCACCGAGATGTAACTACAATGACTCCTTCTGGTACTTCATCTTTGCGGCATTTTTTCAGCAATTTACAGGCTAATATCTTTGTGCCCAATTGTGTAGCTGCGTTGTTGATTAGTTTGACCATGATGCCTCTCGTTCTCCTAGCGGTGCCATATTGATTCTTCATTTCCCCTTCCAATGCTTTCTCCTTGGATTTATCATCCAAAATTAAAGTAGTATCCATACCCCAGATTAGTAATCCTGTTATTTTTATAATAATCTCAATAGTTATGGGGATGGGTTTGTCCAGCCATATATCCCCTCCATGTGTGACTACTAACATATTCTTGATGCATGTTGTTGCATGTTGGCCTTTGCCAAAATGTGGTAGCTTCAGAAAAGCTAAGATTCATGTTCGGTCCAGCCCAACTGCCCACTGGTGTGGCTGGTTGATCATTTCTCCAAGTCGGGTTACGTCTATGGTATGTATAAAGACCCTAGATGCATGTTCTGGGAACTTGGTTTCATCTAATACGTCATGGTCGGAAGACTTCAGCTTCTCAACATGACCCAATAGTTCTAGTTCTACCTATACTCCAGCAGGTATGCGTGGTAGACCAATTTCTACTACAGGTTTCTTGCAGGGTGAGCTCGGTATCTAAACTCTATATTCATGTTGTGATGGCTGGTTCAAAGTTCCAACGACTTGCGATAGTTTCCCCATCAGCCATTATGTCCAAGCTGAGTCATTTGCAGTGGTTTCCTCTGTTGGTTGATCTGAGATGGTCATTTTCAACTCGTCTGGTTGCACTGTTGCTTCAAGATTTTGTGTCGTTCTGTTAACTTCCAGGGCTTCTTCAGTGCTTTCTGGTTGCACTTCCTGTTGGGTTTATTCTTCCACATTCTGAGGCGCATGTGTCATTCCTGGCATATCCACTATCATGGCCTCTACTTGTGGTTGTTGAATCTCTTCCAGTATCGATGTAGGGTTCATCGGTAGCATCTTTGGAGATGGGATCTCTTCGATGTCGACGAACTCCAGCTACTGTTGTTCCTGCTCTTCCAGTGATCCTCGTGACCTAGTTTTAACCCTGGTCAGTTTGGTTGTCTGGCCTGATTCTATTGACTTCGCTGGTGCCATAGTGGTGAATTTTGAATGTTTGCAGAGTTCTAATAACTTCTATGAGCTATGTGGTCTCACTCTATTTGTTCTGGATGCTATTACTCTCTCTCTATGCTCCTTTCGTGAATATACTAGTTGCTCTTGTGCTCACGTGTTGTATCAACTTGTCACGAAGATTGTCGAGGATGCTTCCTCCATTATGCGTTTAATGCACCATACTATGGGTTCAATGCATCTGCGGTGGTTTCTTACTTGCCTCTACATTTTCTTTGCTGTCTCCAGTTGGCGCATTTAATGTGATGTCCCATCGATCCTTTTTGTGCTTTAATTCCGCCTAGTGTTGTCTTGTCATATTATTTTTTCCGACTTATATTTTCCTGCTTGTTTCCCTTTGTATATGACTTTTATTCATGCCTTTTTTGATTCATGTTTCAAACATCATATGGCCTTTCTATCTCTGGCGTGTTGTGCATTTTTTAGTCTTGTTTCCTTTTTTCTCTCTTTTTTATTTTAATTATTATTATTATATTTTTTTACTGCGCGGTGGGTGGTCGATTGTCCTTATACAACTTCAGTTGGCTCCCATTTATCATTCCTATGAGGTCTGCGCCTGCTCATTCTCATAAATGTGCATCTCCTCCGTCTGTGACAAATTTTACCTCATATGGTCCTAACCAATGAATTCTAATCTTCTTCGGGTGCTGCCATAGAGCAATACTAGATCTCCTTCCTTGAACATTTTCTTCTTGATGTGTCGATCATGCTAAGCTTTGTCTCTTTCTTTCTGCACTTGTTGATGGAATCCTGCCAAGATTCTCCCTTTGTCCATTGACAATAATTGATTCACTGTTTCTTGTACTGCACCTCGTTCTGTAATTTGTGTGATAGCTGCTATGCATAAGATGGGTATTAAAAATTCTAATGGCACTATTGCGTCTTGGCCATAACTAGTTTGAATGGTGTGTGCCCTCTCAACATTTTTCATGTGGTCCTATACGCCCATAATATTGATGGTACTTTCAGGTCCCAGTCCTCTCTGTTGATGTTACAGATCTTTGTCAGTGCGTTCTCCAGAATTTTGTTGAAGGCTTCTACTGTGCCATTTGTCTGTGGTTGATACAGTGTGCTCTTCTGGTGATGAACTTCAAACTCTTCAGTAATCATGTGAATGGTGTTGTTTATTAAGAGTGTGCCTTGGTCGCTCATCAAATCTCTTGGGCACCCAAATCTAGTGATTACTTGTTCAAACAAGAATTGTGCAGCTGTCTCTGTGCTGCAATCTTTTACTGGTGTGGCTTCTTCCCATCTTGTTAGGTATTCTGTCACAGTGACAATGTATCTTGCCCCTGTTATTTTGGCTGGTGGGTTAATTGGTCCCACAAATTCTATTTCCCATTTG
>JASDQU010884755.1:33048-52146 GCA_032191745.1 Picea mariana
GGGCATCTAGCAGTCTCAGATTTCAAATCTGATAGCTTATTCACCATCCTTGTACATCTGGGAACACAACCCAAGTGTTGGATTTCGCCCAGGTGTCCTGCAAGTATACAAACGACGGAGCTATTACGGGATTTGGTGAAATCCTGTAATTTCTGCTAAATTTCCAATTTTAATGAAAAAATTTAGAAAATTCAATTCTGAAGTTAAAGGATGACAAATATACCTTGGATAGGCTGTTTCATGGGAAATGTGGAATAAAATGAAGGAAAAATGGGCAAATAAAGAAGCAAAAGTATGGTTTATGGAAGCACAAAAATGGACTCAACAGTTGTATTCATGTTTTGCGTCAAACCTTATGCACAGTAGTCGCTTACATTGATACCAGTATGTGATTGTCTCTTTATGTGTGTCCCACCATCTTACAGGTGTGGCCTTGAGTGCTAAGTCAACTGATGACAGCCGTTGGTTTCTAATACTTCATCTTCATATTCTGTCAAGAATGTTTCCAAACCATTTAGTCCATGGAAACGAGGTGGATCTTTGATTTCTATGCCTACCCATCTTACTGCGTGGTCTATTTTTGCACATCTTCACATGGATACTTCATGTAGTCTCTGCAGCCAGTTTTCTAACTCGGTGTCTGGGTCTATTGCACATGAAGTAATGCTCTGCCAACTAAGTACCCCATCTGCAAGTGGGTTTATGTAATCCTCATCACGCGTAGTTGTTCTGTACAACTAGATGATATCCTCTAAGAACAAGCAAGTGGGTTCTACGAACCTCTCCCCTTTCAATGGATCTGGTGGTGCTATGACCTTGTATTCTTCAGACTCAAATGTCATTTTCCTGGTTTTCAAATTGATTATGGCCTGGTTATCAAACACCCAATCAAGACCAAGCAATGTTGGGTAGGATGTAGTGCCATCTGCTATTTCAATGACTTCAAAATATGCTTTAGTGCGCACTCCATCCAGATCTACTATCACTCCTTTCAGTCTACCTATTGGTAGGACTCTATGCTGATTTTCTAGTTTTAAATGAACGGTTGAGTATCCCAATGTTGGTTCTCCCATGCATTTCCATGTCGTCTTTCGTAGCACATTCAATTCAGATCCTAGGTCTAGTATAATGTCTCCCATATTGAAATCTCCAATGTTATCATTTAGTCTAAATTCCCTACTTGTTCTTATTCTTGTGCGTAGGTGATTGACAATTTTTGGTTCTATCTTTTCTTCCATCTCGCTGCTACATTTCTCTAGTATGTTTTGCAATATTTTCATAGATGAAGGATCACTTAATACTTTTACGCATGATTGCAAAAAGCCTTTGATTGTACTTACTTGTCCCTTGGGCTACATTCCATTGGTATGGTCTAGCGATGGCAACATCTCATATTATGGGGCTTCCTTGCCTTGTTGTGCAGTTGACGCTATGTCCTCCTTCTGAAATTCTTATCGGGATTATTTAAATATATCCTTTTCCTTTTGCGGGTCGAACTTCTTCTTGGGGTCAGTGTTCTACTTTACCTATTGGTTCTATGCTGGTTCCTGTCGAACTGCGTCATGTCTTGTTTTTGTTCGTCCACGAGTGACTATTTGATGTTTCATCCATCGTGCCTTGCTTCGACTGAAATCCACTGAACATTTTGATTGTTCTGGTTCCTCTTTTCCTGAATATTTACTAGTAGTGTCAGGCATTCCTCTGTATCATGGTATGATGCGCAAAAATACATACAAGTGGTTGGTGGAAGTGGAAATTCCCATGCATAATGTCTTGGTTGCTGACAATTGTGACATGTGACTGGTCCTCTACCCTGTCCATAACCTCCTTTGGCTCGTCCTCCACCTCTGTAGCCCGCTCGATCCCCTCTCGACGCGTTATACTTTGGTGCCTAATTATACTGCGCGGTATTGTACTGGGGTTGTGTCGGGTTGTATTGTGGCAGCATTTTATTGTAGGGTTGCTGCAAAATATTATACTGTTGTTGCGCAATGGTGTATGGATCTAGGGCCTGATTGAATTGTGGCGCTGCTTGCCCAGTCATCATTTCATACTGTACCTTGTATGCATCTGATGTTCTCTCCAACATTAGCTCCATAGTTCTGCAATATTTGTCGTCGTGGCCCACTGACTTGCAAAAGGTGCAATATGAACTTTTTGGGACTGTCTGGTATTTTTCAATCATTGTGCAGTGATAAGGGTCATGACCTAGTTTCTTTCATATTTCGCACCATAATCCTCCTTGTGGTAACGTATTTGGCATCCCTGTTTCCATGTAATGCGCAAATGTTGGGCATTCGTTCTTGTGGTGTCCTTTCATCTTGCATGTGGTACACCAAACTTCTTCTCATTTGTCCTTGTTCTAATTATGGTTCAACTGAAATGTTAAATTCTTCAAATCCTCCTTCAGTTATTCGATAGTTGGTTCTATCTACCAGTATTAGTTCTCTTCCAGTTGTAAGGCTGCCTACAGAGCCTCTTCTTGTGTCTGAAACTTATGTTGTCGTAAGGAATATTTTTAAGTGTGGGAGTACTGAGTTGAAAAATAGGTGTCGATGTTGCATATCACTCATAAGGTATGTTAGTTTTCCCTTTAGTCGCTTGAATCTATGGTCAATCTCCCATAAAGAATCTCCTGGTTTTTGTCTTATATCGATCATCTTGTTCATGTACTGATCCTCTGAGCTCGGCTTCTGGAACTCATTAATTAGTAATTTCTTAATGTCGGCCAGTGTCCTTATCATCCCAGGGGTATTGTTTGTATCTAGACTCATGTACCAGTCTAGTGAGAGGTCTCTTAGCATAATCGCCAACTACACGAGTTTGGTATCTTCATCAGTGATCTTCTTTGCTTCCCAGAACTTTTCACAAATGAACAAATTCTTCTCAGGGTCTTCTGCTACTTCTCCTTTAAATTCTGGAAATATTATGGTGGGATCATGTCCTGCCATTCTGAATACATAACTACTGCCTCCTCCGCACAGTGTAGATACTTGACTAGTTATGCCTGAACTGGCTCCTCCAGTTGTTTCTCCTTGTGTAGATGTACTTCTTGCTGTCGGACTTCCTCCAAACCTCAGTTTCCTAAATGGTGGTGTTCTCTTTGGTGTATTATTCGCACATGGGTTTATGGGTTCCACGCTGACATTAATATAGATAGGGTGGCTTGCTTTTCCTCCCATTCTTGGGCCTCTCATCTTCCTCTCATATGTTGTGCATTGGATTTCCTCAATCTGATCCACATCTCGAGGATCCTCTACCTCTTCTTCGTCACTCGCCAAGACTTCCCTCGCAGCTATGTCTCTCTTCTTGTTATTCATCTTGTATTGGTAGGGTACTCCACTACGCGTCGTTCCTGATGATGCCAAGATCAACTTGAGCTAGTCGTCATCCATCATGATCGGGTCCAAGATTTCCCCCTCCTTCTTTCCTTTATTCTTACCTCCTTCCATTTATCCTCTCTCTGTCAGTGTTTCCCCCCTTCCCCCATGCATGCAGGGAAGTTTAGATATCTGCTTCCATTTTCATTACACCTTTGTTATATAGCAGTATCTTAATAGAAGTATAAGAGGATTGAATGTACCTTCTTCGAGGTCCATGTAGAAATTCTTTCTCTGCTACGTTGTATGACTTCATTGTGTCAACTGCAAATTCTGTGATGAAACTTGCCACAATACTATTAAGCCAAAAGTCTACTGCACGGGTGAATTTGTTGTTCACTTGTTGTAACTACTCAATCTGTACTGGGGTCCAATATAACTGTCAAACCCAGTTTGTTGCGTGGTTATCCTTCAACCTTAGTATCCACTCCTGTAGTAGATGCGGAAAATCACAGAAAAAAGACTTCGTGTAAATCAGTAAATACGTATTTATCTAGATATTTGTGGGGTGTGATTCTAGAGTTTCTATTGTCTTTCTATGCAAATTATAGCTCTTTTTTTCTCAACCAGCCTTCGATTTCTACTTTCATGGGTTTCCAAGGTCTCAACATTCCCTTCTAGTGTCTCATTGTTCTCTTCTTTCCCTCGTTCATTTCTCGCTCAATCTATCTCATCTACTCAATCCTCTCTCGTTCCTTTTAATGCGACAACAAAACCATTTGTTGGTTATCTATTCTTCTTCCCCTACCTTCTGAGTTATTGACCTAGGGTTCATATCTCTCGGGTTTCCAATAATGCCTCTAAAACTATTGGCCCTCCTGGTAAACCAGAAGGCAACATAGTACACAGAGTGCACTATGTAGTCTCACCTGAGATAGCTTTAAATGGGTGGTTGTAAGACTTAGGTGTTTACAGCATAGGATTGAGTATGAGATAGGGGTTTATTATTCATATCCATATACTACGAATTTTAATTGCAATCTACTATTACTCATAGGTGCGCACTTATCTTTCACAATTTATTTCCTGAACAACACACTCGTATTCCATAACAATGTATTAACTCATTCATTAAGAATAGCAAGTAACTGCTGAAAGAAAACAAAGATATACATGTATTCATCATATTACACAGATATTACCGTGGTTCACCCCCTCCTGGGCTACACCCACAAAGATTTGGCTCAAGGCTCTTTTATTATGGTAGTTCTGCATCTCCAATGCCATGCGCTTACAATTCTCCTCATATGGGTAAGATTTCCATGAGGCAAACTAGATCACACCAGGCTCCCCAGCCTATGATCTAATCCTCATATCTTCCTCCTCTCCTTTGTTCTTAGCTCAATAGCTTACAAAAATGGTTCGTAACCGTATTACATAATGCATCAACTCGTACATAAATATGATGGAATACTACAAAAGATGAACTAACACAAAAGAGAACGAACATCTATATCATACCTGTGTAACTATATTTATATATATCAGTCTCTTCAGCCATTTACAATGTATTACCAAAACCCTAACCCTATTGAGGTTAGGTCTTCCTACCATGCACACGTGTTGTTCTTCCTCTAGATGTCACTTTCCTTGTGCATGCCTTCTTGCATGTGCGCATGTTGGTTTTCCTCCAGCTGTTACTTCAATTTCTGCATGCTTTCTTTCCCACGTTCATCCTTGTTTCAACTTCGTCCTGGTGCCAACATTTGCATAGGACCACAAATGTCTTAGTGAACTAATTCTTTTGATGTTATAAGCTTCAGAATATGAAAATTCAAATGTCCATCTCAATGCTTTTCGTGCTTCCATCCAAGCTGCTATTCTCCATTTCCTGCTCATCCAAATGATAGAAATAAGAACTCTTCCATGAACAGGAAACCACTCAATGTTAGTGGCAGTTAAATTGTCCACAGAAAACAAAAATATAATTATGGATGGTTGCTATTCTCTTCAGTTCTACATCAGTTAGACAACTCCCTTGGCATAAAACTGCTGACTGTCGCTCAAAGAAGTCATTGGTGGCCGAAGTGAAAGCCTCTGAATCAGATGCAGGTTCAGACTCTGAGCCAGAACCAGAGAGAGAAAGATGGATCATTGGCGTGGAACTCGGTGCCACCATTTGTATCACCAAGCTCCATCCCGGTGAACCAGATGAGCCAGAAGAAGGAGAACGCCTCTTCCATTCACAAATGTGGGTAAAAGGAACCCTACTAAACTTCATCGAGGATAGTGGTAGCTAGAAGAATGTCATCTCAGTAGAGGTCGTCAAGCAGTTGGCCTTGTCAACAACACCGCACCCACAACCCTACACCATTGGATGGCTCTGCCAAGGAAGTGATCTCTACGTTAGCCAACAATGTTGACTGTCATATGACATCAAACCCTTCAAAGACAAGGTATTGTGTGATGTTTCTCCTCTCAAAGTTTGTGATGTTCTTTTGGGCCAACCTTATTTATGGAAACGTCATGTTGTATATGAGTCAAGGCCTCGTAATGCTATTATTACTTTGAATAGAAAATTGTACAGGATACCCGAGGCAGTCCCACCTATTGTTATTTCATTGATCTTTGTTAAGCAATGCAGGAAGGTCATCTTTCAAGTGAGGAAGTTTTTCTTCATTGTGATTTTCTCTCAGAATAAGAGAAAGATCACGGCCACATCCAGGGTCTCTGTGGCCGACCTATCCACATAGTAGAAGAAAGTAGATAAGGTCGTGGAAGAATACTCAGATATCTTATCCTCATCTATTGGGGTACCTTTGCACTGCCAGGTCAAGCACCCCATCGATCTGACCCCCGATGCACCACTGCCCAATGGGCCAGTATATCGCTACTCTCTGTTAGAGAATGAGGAGATCAAGTGACAGATCTAAGAAATGCTCCACAAGGGGCACGTCCATCCCAACTCATCACCGTGTGGGAGCCCAATCGTGCTGGTATAGAAGAAAAATGAAACTTGGTGACTCTACATTGATTACCGAGCTCTGAATAAAATCAGATTCAGAAACTAGTAACCAATTCCCTGAATCGATGACCTCCTTGGTCAACTCATGGGGGACAAATACTTCAGTAACATTGATCTGAATTCTGGCTACCACTAGGTCCTGATAGAATAGACAGATGTATGGAAAACTGCCTTCAAGTCAAAGGAAGGAATTTTTGAATGGTTGGTCATGCCCTTTGGTTTGAAAAATGCTCCAACCACTTTCATGAGGATGATGGATGATATCCTGCCAATAATTTTTTAGTGGTGTATCTGGATGAAATTCTCATTTACAACAAGACTTCAGTCGAACACTTGCAACATATTCAACAGTTTTTCCTCACCCTGCAGCAACACAAGCTATGTGCCAACTTGGAAAAATTCTCCTTCGGCATGGATGGGGTCCTTTACCTGGGCTACATAATTGATCAACATGGAGTACATGTGGATCTAGTCAATATCCAAGTCATTTGTGACTAGCCAGCCCCAACCACACTCACTGAGATTCAGAGCTTCTTAGGCCTTGAAAATTTCTACCATAGGTTCGTGTTGGGATTCTCCCATATTTCATGGGCCCTTAGCCAAATATCTAGGGGTGGTGGTAAGGAGAAATTTGCATGGGGCTGGTCCCAACAAAAAGTGTTCGATGATTTGAAGCAGTGCTTGTGCTCAGCCCCAGTACTTTCACTACCAGACTTGTGACAAACCTTCGATATCGAGACATATGCTTCAGACTATGAGGTGGGCATCATTCTCTATCAGCACGGCCACCCCGTGGCCTATCATAGTGAGACACTATCAGATGTTGTCTGTAAGTAACCTGCTTACGACAAATAAATATACTCGATTGTGAAAGACTGCCGCCAGTGGAGAAATTACATTCTTAGGAAGGAGACAGTCATCCACACTGATCATAAGCCACTGCAGTTCATGGAGACACAAGGAAAATTGTAGAATGGTTGCCATCAAAAGTGGTCCACATACTTGTAGCAATTTCACCTCAACATCAAGTATAAAACATGAAGCACCAATCCCGTCATTGATTGCCTCAGCAGACCGCCAGTTACGACACTCACCACGATGCTAGACTCCTTGGACCATGAGACCTATGGATGGCCCCAACTCTATGAGACAGAACCTAACTTCGCCACCACCTACCAAATGTTGGGTGCAAACACATTTGTCGATAATTTCCATCTTCAGGATCGGTTGTTGTGTCATCTGGGCCATATTTTTGTTCCATCAAGCAAGCGAGCGAAGATGATTTGGGAATTCCACTAAAGTAGGGTGGCAGGACACTTTGACGTCGAAAATACAGTGGCGATGCTACAAAAAAAATTCTACTGGACGAAACTTTGACAAGAGGTCAACAAGTATATCATGTCCTGCACTGCCTGTGCTATTGCCAAATCGAACACTAAGAAACAGGGCCTTTACACCCCTCTTCCTACTCCTGACAAACCATGGGAATCCATATCAATGGACTACATGTCAAGCCACCCGTCCACCTAGTGGGGAAATAATTGTGCTTTTGTGGTTGTTGATCGCTTTTCTAAGATGACAATTTTGGTTGCCTACAAGAAGAACATAACAACAGAGGCCACTTCCAAGCTCTTCTTTACTTCCAAGATCTTCTTTGAATAATTCTTGGTACATTTTGGAATCCCACAAACCATTGTCTCATATTGGGACAATTGATTTCTCAACACATTCTGATCGAGCCTCTGGTCACTGCTGGACCCCCAGACAGATGGCCAAACCAAAGTCATCAATTGAAGGATTGTGCATATCCTTCACATGTATAATTCAAACCACCCTCGCACATGGGATGAGAGCCTTCCCTATGTCCAACATAGCTACAATCGATCCCTACATAGCTCAACCGACCACAACCCCTTTCAGGTAGGGTTAGGATTCCAACCATCGGGTCCCATAGATGTTGCACTTCCCCTTCTGGTCACCTCGACTGACTCATCTCCTGCTCCAGCTAAAGTTGACAAAGACACTTGGTTCATTGAGAGGATCTAGCACATCCGCCAACAGGTTCAGGATATTCTACATAAGTTCAATGACAAGTAAAAGCAGCGCCATGATCAACATCGGGTGCCACATAAGTTTCAGGTGAGTGACAAACTTTGGTTTCAATTGCAAAAAGAACGCCTTACAAGACCCCATTGGAAGATTCACCCACTCTATTATGAGCCATACACCATCACCAAGGTTGTGGGAGATAATGATTTTGAACTCAACATTCCTCCTTTCCTTGGCCTGCATTGAGTGTTCAATGTGGATCTCCTTCGCCCTTATTTCCCACCATTATTGGACACCTCAGATGTAAAAAAGCAATTGACACCAATAGAGTTCAACCCCGACTGCATACAACAAGAATCGATCAACCATATTGTGGAAACAAAGATCAAGGGAACTCGAATGCAAAGGATCCAGATTTATTGAGTCGTCAAAGTAGGGCGGCTCCTGCACCAAGGCAAGTGGCTCACCCGAGGCCAAATTCAACATAAATTTCCTCATCTGATGGTGAAATCAATGCAAGGGAGACCATTCCTTCCTAAGGAGGGATGATTGATCTAGGTGGATATCGGTGACCACCCACCTTTTCCAACTGGCTCAAAACAATTTTCTGACAATTTTGGCAATTTACTATTTTTAACAATTTTAACTTCCGGGGTCATTTTGAGGGCCTAAATGAATGATTTTCAGGATTGAGATTCTCAATCATAGCATAAGACATGATTGAGCCCTCAAAATGAATATCCTCGATGGTACCTTTCTAATGGGCTATCATACGCCTAGAACAAAGATCGTATGCAAATGTTACGACCCCAGGAAGTTGATGTACTAACTTACCCAAACGGGCCCCACATGACTTTTGGCGCTTCATCTCCTAGGGTTAGGTTTTTGGATGTCTAGGGTTTTTGGAATTATTTTTTATTGTAAAAAGGCCTTCAGAGCCTCATTGTAATCATCTTCTTGTGAATGAGCAGAGCCGTCACATCTCTTCTCAGAGATACGCTGTCACCATTCCAGCAAGCTTGTTTCCACTGCATTTTATAGTTTTAGCTTATTTCCTTATTGAATAGAAAACTAGTTTTATTGTATCTCTGTTATTTTTTGTTAAGAACCTATTAATAATTTGTAGTCATTTTGTTTTTCTCATAAAATATGGATCATCTGGTGTGACAACCAGAGCACTCTAAACTTCTCCAAAGATCTAGTTCAGAGGCAACGAACAAAGAACATCGAGATCCACATGCACTACATTCAGGACATAGTACATGAGGGGATTATCGACCTACAACTCTGTCCTTCAGCAAAAAAGACGACATACATATTCACCAAGACCTTCACTGAGCATAGGTTTCATTCTTTGCGAAGTTGTCTTGTAGTGAATGAGACAATTTCCTAGAAACTGTCAGTTCTTCTTTTGAACTACATTATACCTTGAGGGGGGAGATTTTCCCATGAGTTTTTTCTCTTTCCTACTTTATTTCAGTGTATCTTTTCTATTTGGGTACCTAACATGGCCTCGTTTCTGGGAGCCATTCTTTATTTTCACCATTTTGATGTTTACGGGAGTGTTGGAGTTAGTTCACGCACACCTAGGATTTCTTTTTCCTAAGGTTTTTCCTATGTTTATTAGTATTTATCTAGTCTCCTAAAGTTTAGGTAGAATATTCCTCTAGGAGAATATTATCTTTAGTTTTCACTTTAGTTTGACTAGTTGAGTGGAGTCTAGATGCTTCATTGGTTTTGTCACCATGCAACATTGGGATCATCACCAACTAATGTGCATTGTCCTTGAGATAATCACTAGACTAGCGCATTACCCATGATTCCTTGATTTCCTCCTCATTTCACTCTTTTCAGTCAGTTGATTGAAGACTTATAGACTAGTTAACTAAGCTAGGTGGTAGTTAACTCTCGTAACTGTCCGAGAGACAAGAATAGGTGGTAATTCACTCTCGTAACTATCGGTGTGTGTCCATATCACTCTAGACCACCACTATGGTGCATTGGATTCATCTCCAATGCACATTGGTTTAGTTATACAGAGTATATCATGTGTACATTATTCATTATTGATTACGGTTAATGAGAACTCTTCCATTTTTTTTCTCTTGCTTCTTCTTTCTAAAATTCTCTCTGCAAATGTGTGTGGTATTTTCTAGCTAGATCTATTCTATGCAGGTTCAACACATTTACATATTTATCACCGCAAGATTAAAGGATTGGAATTTTTTTGTTTTGTGAATGTTGTGTAAGATTGTTGGTCATGAGGTTGATGATTTCCCAGGGATGATTTCTAAAATCAAAAGGATGAACATAAGACAAGAAAACTATGAAGAAAGTCAAGAGACTAAGGGCATGTTAGAGAATCATAAAGAGAGAATCAGAGAAAGTCCAGACTACATTAGTACAAGAAAGAAATGATGGATTTTCATAAAGATGTCAGTTTACCAGAGATCCTCAAGGTAAAACAATGCATAAGTACAAGAATAGAAGACTTCGACATAGATTGTGTCTTAGATGAGGAAAAACAAGTAAATATTATGACAGAAGAAACTTGAGACATTTTTGGAAATCCTATTGTGGTACCTTCATTGGGAAGGATAGGCTTGTTTAAAGGAAAGATGATAAATTTACGTGGAAGAGTTACTAATGTACCTATTAGTGTTCATGGAACATCGACTGAAGAATAATTTGAAGTCATTAAGTTTGTTGGGGATAGTGCCCCTTTTCAACTTTTATTAGGTAAGCCTTGGATTGAGAAGGATAATATCAAAAGAAAATAAGAGGAAGAAGCTACAAGAAAGAAAAAGAAAGAACTAAGGGATTCCATAGCTAGAAAAATAGATTGACTAATAGAAGAACGAGAGGATAATTTGAAGTAATAGAATAAAGTAACAATGTAGGAGGGTCAGAAAGCAAGAGAATTGGTTGTCAAGGTTGAAAGAATGAAAGAAGGATTGAAGGACCTATCTATGCAAGAAAGAAGAATACCCACCGAGGAAGTATTACAAGAAGGGATATTAACTTCAGACCCTTTGAGGGCACATCAACAATGCGAAGCCACTGTGCTAGGGGAAGATAACAATAAGAATGGAAAGAGGATTCTAGAAACTGTTAAAGAGACTCAGATCATAGGGAAGAAGGAAATGAAGCTCAATAAGAAGAAATCAAATTTGGAAAAGCTACAGGTAGCTATAGAGAACAGATGGGAGACTTCATAGACTGGAACCTCGCAAGAGGTAGGTTCGCAGGATTTGAACCTCGTCGGAATAATAGAACCATGCAGAATGGGACTTCACCCTGGCCAAATTATATGATCATTTGAGGCGCCCCGACTGTTAGAACGACGCTCCAGAATGGATAGAAAACACATTTAAGGACTGATGGACCATTTTTGGTACATTGAGACCGCACCATAACAGAGAGATTCACATTCATTGAAGCATTCCTGCCCATAGGAAGAATCTATTACGATGCCCCACTTATCTAACTTTTTGATCACTGTGTCGAGACCAATTTTTTCCACCCATGGTTAACTGAGCTAACATAGAATTGTCTAAGTTTCAAGCTGTGTTATTTTAATCTAGACCTCACCGTCCGATTGTATACCCCTCCTATCCATTTGCCTACACCGACCTGTCTGTCTAAATGTTCGAATGTTGGGCGAACTTAGTGAGTTAAAAAAGTATGTCGAGGAAGTCCTCAGGAAGATAATGGCTGACAAACCATTGCATGAAGGAGTAAAGGCATCGTTGAATAGGGGACTACAGGCTTCCCCTTTGACTGGACTTCGATCTAGCCGTTTCAACCCCACGATTGAGTAGAGAAGTAAGAACCGAGGTGATCTGGCTAATGCGAAGCAGATCCCAGCCATCCTACCTTTGGCTGGATTTGTTAACTGCGACAACATCCCAGGTGATTATGAGTACACCCTGAACACCACGTACATTCCTAAAGGAATATGTGTAGTTGGAAGTCAGTTAGGATAGATCTCACTACTGAAGAACAATGATTTCAATTTAGGGGATAGAAAGAACTATGCTGTGCTATCACCCCACCACTACTTGACAAAGTCAACTGGGAAGAAGCCTTGCCTTGTGTCTCATACATGGATTAAGGGACTAGCGTAGTCCACTGTGCTAAATGTGATGATGATTCCCCATTTTCACTGCCATCAAGAGGTTAATGCTTGTGTTAAACTCCTTTTGTCATGCTATCATGGCGTATACCTTTGTCTCGATTGAAGGATTATTGTGGATCCGATGTTGATCCACCAGATTACAGACTTAAGCATGAAGGGACCTGACCCTCATCATTTTTATCTAGGGAAGGGCTCAAACAACTCCCTGGCACAACACATCAAGGAGGCTTATGTAAAAGTCGAAAAATGAAAGTAAGGTTACAAGGTAGACTCTATACAGGATTACACAGTGCACCTCGCTTGCCAAATTATAACTGGGAAGCTCATAAGGAATAACTACCCCACACAAGTCACCAAGTTCGTGGTGGACCTCATAGGAAAATGTGTGGAGGGAATGTAGATGAATTGGGCGAGCTACCTCGTCAATGAGCTCGAGAAGGATTGTTGCAAAGCCCAGGATTTTGGATATGAATTTCACTACAACTGGTTGATCATTTTGATCAAATTTGTCCCTTGGAAAATTTCTGAACAAGACACCTTTCCATAGATCAAACCATTGGAGCCATTGGCCACTAGATTTTCCACCTTGTAGTACACCAACGACATGACGAAGCAGTGGAAGTCCATTTTTGTATTTCATGCATACTATCAGCAACTAAAGGTTTCCATTGAATCATTTATGCGCATGACATTGAGCACCCCATAGTAAGTGGGTGACTAGAGAGAGGAAGTCGCTAAGAAAACTGTAGTAAGGATCAGAGCCCTCGCCTCATAGTGAAAAAAACTAAGTGATAGAAGTGCAGACATATGAATGCCTCACAGAAGATCGAGATCTAAGAAAATTGGAAGCGCAGTTATAGGAGGCGCACCAATAGGCATTGTCAGTATAGGCACAGATGAAGCTACTCACCATAGTTGAAAGAATGAAGAGATATTAGGAACAACACACAGTACATCAGAAGATCACTGCCCTTGAGGGTAGGGTAATGGAAGTCGTGAAAAAGATACAACCTTTGCAGGATGAAGCCTGCAAGGTGTTCAAAGAAATTAAGGGAAATGGCTCGCAACTGGACCAAGTGGTTGCATCATTCAAACAACACCTGGAAGGGCTTGTTACACAACAAACGATCCAGGAGATCGCTAAGCAGGAGGATCAAGCGAAGAAGCAAGTCGAAGCAACGTGAGTTATGATTGAGGCCTTCAAAACAAATTTAACAGACTTGAGTGACTCGGGACGAGTCACAAGTAAGTGTTGGGGGCCTGTTGGCCCTCGACCAATTTTTGAGGAAACCTTGGTCAGGTTTGGACCACTTTTGGACTTCGATACTTTGGTCCAAGAAGGAGCACCCAGGCAGAGCTGAGATCGCGGATATCACTTATTTTTCAGGCTATGAGGACCTAGAAAGGGTTTTTTAGGTTTTTTCTAATGGGTTATGGGATGTTGCCCCATGGGTTCTCCCACGATTAGGCCTTTTTGTAAGGAATAGTAAAAGCCTAGATAAGTAAGAATGTATGGTAGAAGTAGCAAGATAACAGACAAGTGAAGTCTGGGTAGCTAAGTGAAAGTAGTTATGAGTTTCTTTGTTCAAAAAAATGTGTATGTAAGGCTCTGTGCTCGATAGAGAAGTTGGCTCAGTGCCTTGACCTAGTTTTGAGAAGGAGGACCTGGTGCTCAGTGCACATATCTCATGTCTAGTGTGAAGCTTGACTCTGTGGCTTAGTGCACATGAGCAATTGGATGTAAGAGATTGAAGAATAATAAAGAAGGTGAAGTGGTTGGTGGACATAGCCCCACACTGGGGTGAACTACATATATCTTATGTCTTTGGTTTTCTTTGTGCTTTGTTGTTTATGTTATGAATCTACTCAGTGCCTTGATTTTTATGTACGATAGATAGATCTGTTGTTTCTTAGTGATTTACTTGTGTTAAGGATAAATGGATGTTAGATCTAACTTATAATGCTAAGTGTTATGGGTATAGTGTCAATTTTTACTGCACCGATCTATCCTTATGTTCTGCGATGTTAATAAGATTAATGAACTAATCCATTTTGTTCCTATGTGTTAATAGAGTACTCTGAGAAGTGTCACTATCACATATATGTGTCCCATCTTGGTTATAGACATGTGTGCCCTATAACGTCCTCTGCTTCTACCTCAAGTCAAACCTCGCATGCTTCGCAGGTGTTTCTGAAAGAGCCGGTAGTTGGGGTTTTGTTGGTGCATTGTTAAGCATTGAACCTTGGGTCTGCCACTATGCCAACATAAAGGAAGTCTGGTGGTTTTTTTATAGTGTTCTTATATTCGTATTGTGCTCCAATAGAGTGTCATTGGTATTTTTGTCTAAGGATGATGACAAACTTATAAAACTTGATAATTCACATTTGCGGTTTTATCAATTCATGGTGGTGTAGGATTCTCCTGAGAGGGAGGTTATGTATACCTCTAGAAACAATCATGAAGTTTCCAGATTTGGATTTCATGGAAATCCAAGAGAAAATTGGCATCTGATTCTTAGGCACGTGTATTGGTTTATTGGTGATAAAATTAAAATAAATCTCCTAGAATACCAATTTTCTCAATGAAATCCAAATCTGGAAACTTCATGATTGTTTCTAGAGGTATACATAACATGTCTCTTAGGAGACTCACGAACCATCATGAATTGATAAAATTGTGAATGTGAATTATCAAGTTTTCAATTTTTTTCATCATCCTCAGATAGAAATACAAAGGAAATTTTGATGGAGAATAGGATGGATCTAAGAATGTTATAAGGAAACCACTAGACTTCTTCTGCAAAATTATTGTCTCCCAAATTATGAAACAATGTCCCCTAGCCATAGACAACCATGATTTCAGTAGATTTTCCTTCAACTCGGCTTCATTGGCACATAATTTCATCTCTGAAACTGAAGGAAATGATTTTATAATGCTACTCAAAGCACCAATATTTTTTTTTGTTTTGATTATTGCTCATGCTCTCGAGGTTTTCATTGTGGAGATTAAGTGCTAACAAATCTCCTTTTTCAACAAAAGAAAATGAAGGAATGGTTCAAACACATCACAGAAGCCATTTTCCATATCCAAAGAAAGGGAAATTTCTAAATCAATCAATTCCAGTGGCATTCATACCAATTCTTGAAGTACTTGAGCTCCCAGCCCCGATAATTTGAAGAAAAACAAGCTTCAAAACCTAGTGATCCTAGTGTTATAATTTCATGCTGTAGCAGAAATAACGCCTGGAACTGTCAAGTAATATTAGAGATGAAAATCTAAATGCAATTGTACCTACCATAATTCGGCAACACAACTACAAATCCTGGAGACAATGAAAGGGAGATCTTTTTCGCAGACAATACACCACTTAAGCAATGAGGCCAGTCCCCGCATTCCAATAAAACATTCGGATCGCTTCCCCATTAGCAATTCGAGGAATCAAAGATTGAATACCATACAAATCCATTGGATTCGTTTTACTAAGACTAGCACAGCCGATAACTCGCGGCTGAGAACGTCGAAAGGTAGCCGCTGAGAACGCGTGCCCCAATATATTGAGAAGTGTGCCTCCAATATAAAACGTTTGTGGTAATCCATTTGTGGTAATATGAAACGTTTGTTTGCATTAGGTTGATAAATGGAACGTGGCAATTACATATTCTTACAATAATTTTTTAATGTGATTAGGTAAATGTTAAAAAGTAAACATGTTAATGGATGCCTTGATAAATGCAAGAAAGTTATGAACAATAAATCTGATCCATTGATTTTGGAGGACGACTAAAAATATGCCAGCATCTTCAATGCATAACCATCAGATTAGGGTTTAAAGTTAAATAAGGTTAAAAGATGATTAATTGTGCCGATTGTCAATAGGTGTAATCCTTTCGGCACAATCAATAAATTTATCAAGATCATTATCTAAATCATCTTGACCATCATACCCAATAAACATCATTTTTGTAGGAAGGACTTTAATTTCCACGTCTCCGCTCATTATCGATAATTCTTGAAAAGCCCCACATAGTGACTCCCCTTGAGCTTCCAAGATTTTATCTTCAAAATTTCTACAAAGGGGATGAAACATTACTTTGAATACAGTGGCATGCAAAAAGAAAACCCAAGTGCCTCAAACACATGTCCATGGCAATGTCGATAATATTCATACAAAATTCCAGATATTTCAATCTTAAAATTCAACACACGAGTTATTGTGTGTACGAGAATACACATTACACCACCTGAGAATGTCATATTTCATGCTCTCAATGGCGGACACTATTTTTGTGGACATGGAAATAGATTGAGCTACATTGTACTTTTTATTGGCGTCCTCTATAAGCTGGTCAAAATAGCCATTTTCCAGGTGTCCTTCGTTTATATTAAAATTACTACGATTGATGCCAAGGGCTATGGTATTCCCTTTGCGATCACTACTCCATCTATCCTCCTCTTAGTCATCTATTTCCGAGGCCATCCCATTAGATTTAGTGGAACTCTTATATTTTTCAAAGGCATTGAGTATAGAGTTGAGAACATTATTGAAGGAACAAGTGAAATTAGCAGCAAAGTTGTTTATACCTATCTTTTATAAATATCTTAATGTAATAATTTTGTATTGAGTAAATTACAAATTTAAAACAATTATTAAACACTTAAAATTATAATAATATTAAATCTATGTATTTCAAAAGAAAATCAGAAATAATAATGACTACTCCATACTTTTAAAGGTTAAACTTACAAAAGTTAGTATGTCTGATAAACCAATTTTCTATTTTAAATTTCTTTTTATTTAAATTAAATATAAGTTATATAATTTTGATGAGTATATTTTTTATTTTTGTCTAGTAACTTTTACCACACAAACCTTTAGCTGAGTTTTTTGTGTCTCCTCTCAACCTACAAACCAAACCCTTCAAAACCAATCATGCTATTAAGATTTTTCATTTTATTTGAATATTGATATGTTTTTAAATTCTTATATATGATAATAAGAATAATATGGTTTGTTGAAGATTATGAGAAAGAGATTGGATTGAAACATCTAGTAATCATTATTGATGATGATCGTTAACATCCACCGATACAGAAATTGGTATTTGGATTTCTTTATAATGTTATTTCCATGCTAAAAAAACATTAGGATAAGCATTCCAAAATCACTATAGTTTTGATGACTTAGAAGGTTAGGAAAGTCGGTGTTCTGAAAGATATTTTGAAATTGAGATATAATTTTGGTATAAGAAGGGCACTCCAAGAGAAAGTGGTTTTCATCTTCAATCCTTTCATGACATGATGTTTTGGAGATTTTCCAATGCCCACTCTCACTATTTAGCTCTGCGAATTAATTCATCTTTTCTCAATATTGATTCTTTTTTTTAATACATTTATAAAGATGCTCAGATTTTTATTTTGAAATATTTGCATATGCTTTGTTAAAATTAAAATTGTTTTGAGCTAAAAATTATTTTTGTAACAATAAGTATAATAAATATAATTAACTAAAATATCATATAAATAATTTTCTCATCCTTTAAAAAAAAATATTAAAATTAATGTATTTAAATAAACATATATTTTAATTTAGTTTAAATTATATGTTATTTTTATTTTTTTTAATTGAGTATAACAATTTAATCTTATAAACCTTTTTAACATAAGAAGAGAGCATTTTGTGATTTGCATTTGACGAAAAAAAATAAAAATCTAGGCATCATTATAAACTTTCTCATTAATAAAATTATCCATTCACCATATTTAAATGAATCAACAAAAGCAATGTGGATATATGGGTTAACACAATAGTTGTGGATATAGGCATGACTAGAAAGATTTTTATGTTCTGTTCTTAACTTCTTAAGATGGCTAAGGTAGGTTTTTTTTTTTTTTCATCCATCACAACTCCAATTGATACGTCCATTGCCTCATTGGACGTTGACACTTAGATAATTATGCCACTCAACTAAGATGATAAGGGAAATATTTAATGACCTCTGACCTTACAGTATGAAATATCACATTGGTGGTGTCACTGGAGTGATGTTTTCGATAAAACTAGTTGTTCCAACGATTCTTTTCATTAACACTATCTCAAATGCGTTTACATCTTAGGAAAAAATCATGCATGATGACAAATACAATTTTGGAAAGAGAATCGATAATACGCAGATAATTACGCCGAAAGGCGTACACCTATTGACAATGGGCACAATTAATGACCTTTTAATCATAAATTTCAATCTTAGGGTTGGAAATTGAAGATGCTGGCATATTCTTCGTCGTCCTCTCTAATCAATGGATGATATTTTGATAAATTAACTTCCGCTCATTTATAAAGACGTACGTTTATGTGATTACTTTTTCACATTTACTAAATAAGATTAAAAAATTACTTGCTCACCACCAGATTGCCACGTTCAGTGATTAAGAAATAATATATTAAGCTAGACACGATTTACTAAATTATTGTTACTGGACGGATAGGTATGCCCACGTGGGCGTTGGATGCCAATTAAAAGGTTTTACGCGCAGTCATTTTTTTACCAGTGCGGATGTTTTTGGC
>JASDQU010884756.1:0-24509 GCA_032191745.1 Picea mariana
ATTTCACTAGTGCCCAAGTTATATGTTGAGGTAGAAGGGGGACCATAAATTGGTTGAGAGGTCAGGGGCATCATAGGTGCCAGGAAGGGTCCACTCATGGGTGGAGGAAGAGCAACAGGATATGGTTGTTGGTAAGGGGGAGGAGGGTAATAAGATGGTCCTCCATATATCATCAGATATTGGGGTGTGTCATACATAAGTGGTGGTTGAATGTATGGATTGTGGTGCATCATGGTACCAATCAATCCATATTATGTGTGAGACATCCCTGGTTTGTCTTGGAAAAATGGTATGGGTCTCAGTGTATTTTGGCCCTTGGTGATGGAAGGTTGTGAATATTAAGGAGAGAAGATGAAGTGCAAACTGCACAGAAGACAAGTTGATTGAGATTAGGTCGAAGTGGCTAAAAGAGAAGAAAAGACAGATCAAAGTAAGAGAAAGCGAGTTGTTGAATGAGAAGACCGAGGAAGATAGATCGGCAAGAAATATGGATCATGGACAACTCAGCAAGAGGAAAAATCCACCAATGGATTATTTGGAGCACCTCGTGGGAAATAAGGAAGGACAGGTTGGCGAAGCCCTGAAAATGCAGGTCAAGTTGACCTAGGGTTTTAGACACCTAGGGTTTTCACATTTAGGGTTTTGACACCTGGTTTTCAGCCTAAGGTTGTCCGAGAGTCATTGTAATGTATAAATAAAGGTAAAGAGGAACTGGGATGGGTTCAATTATGTATGATGAGTGATTGTTTTTATTCTTTGAGAGAGAATTATTGTGTTGTGAGAGAAGTCGGTGTTGTAAGATATTCAACTAGGTGTGAAGATCAACCCTATATCTGGGTGCATAGGGAGGGGAGAGAAAGAGAGAGAATAAGAGAGAGAGATATGCAAGTGAAGAGTGTAGATAGAACTGTATGCTTTCATCTAATATATTATAAAGCATAGTTTTGTGGACGTAGCCCTAGCGAGAGGGTGAACCACGTATATCTTGTTGTTTTGTGTGATTGATGTTGTTTTCTTTTTCTTTTTGTTATACTGTTACTATATCATTATGTTAGATCTAAGATACACTTTGCACAGTAAGATTAAGGATGATAAAGAATAACAAGGTTGTTGTGTGTTGTTTCCTTGAATCCACTTTTCATTTCCTCTGGTTGTCGACACTTTTATTCTGTAACCCCCTATTGCTACTTCAGGTGAGACTGCATCTGCTTCACAGGTGTTTTTGAAAGGGCCAATAGTCAGGGCTTGTTGGTGTGTTTTTAGAGCTGAACCCCGGGTCTACACCTGTGCCAACAAATGGTTCCATTGCCAGGAGTGGGATCTTCTTGAGGGAATGTCAAGGTGGTTCCCATCAAAGATAGAGATTCATAAGTGGATAGAAGAAAAAGAAAAGGACTTTGAAGAAGCCCAAAACAAGAACCCTAATATCAGTACAGAGGATTGGTAGGGAAGGTATATCTTTACTTACATACACGAGTTTTTATTTGGAGGAATTCATAAGGAGCTATACGAGTGGCTAGCCAGATTAGTAGATACCTAGTTTGAAATAGGACTCAGACCACCTGTGGTTTGGACGTTGGTGTTGATACATAAGGTCAAGAGAGTTGATAACACCATGTAAAGAATAGTATATCACTGGTTTGATAGAACAATAGGAGGGTACATTACCGAGTTTGTTGTTGATAGAGTAGAGTCATATAACCAAGCTAAGAGATATTTCTTTAAGGGGTCGAGAGTAAAATTTTTACACTTCTTGAAGTAGAAGATAAAGATGCTATTGCATGAGAAGAAAATCTTGAATATACAATAGTGGGTTAGATTGAAAATCTAATGTTCAAGAATTTAGACAACGATAGTGACACAGAGGTTGGACATACGCACAGTGGGAGAACCTTTAGAGAAGTTCCTCTAGTGAAGTTATTTGAGTAGAATCATGAACCACCAGCACATGAAGAAGGGTCCTATAATGGATAATAATAAGATTTACTGAACGAGGAACATTCAGAGTCTGCTAGGGCATAAGAAGGGAAGAATGAATAACCTTGCCGATAAGAGTTAGAAACTTTAGGAACTGTGAAAACTGTTGAAGTAAGTGCTATTACTCCTCATGTTTTTTTAGCATCATTAAGTAATCAGAGTAATCTAAGTTATCAGAGTACTCAAAGAACTATTACAAGTAGTTCAGCACATACTTAGTCAAGAAACCTAGAAAGATCTATGGAAGATGAGATGAGGTTACCCACCTTTAGGGGAGATGGATCTGAATATCCTGATCAACATTTGTTCTTATGTGAAGTTATATGGAATATTAAGAATGTCATTGATGAAGCTGTTAAGAGATATCAGTTTAGTACTACCCTAAGAGACCACACACCGAGCTAGTACATGAAGTTCATCCAAGGAGTTGCACAATAGAAACCGCTGAATGAGATTAAGACTGCATTGATTGATAAATTCAAGAAACCCAAGTCAGAATCACAATGCACTACAAAACTAAAGGAAATCAAGAAAAAAATAGATGAACCTATTTGGGAATTTGATCAGAGGTTTAAGACCTTGACAGGCCATTTGAGTTTTTAGATCCCAGACGAGAAGAAAAAAGAATGGTTCATTGTTTCCCTCCTACCACACATTAGAGTCCCTCTAATGTAGCAGAAGATCACTTCACAAGTTGAGGCATTATATATCGCCATGAAACTAGAATCATCCCCTATGGGAGAGTCTAGCTCAGGTATGAGTCAAATTTTGATTCATCTAACTAGATTATCACTATAGGTCGAAGCTATGAAAAAGGATAAGGGAAAATATAAAAGAGAAGATATTTGGTGTATCAAATGAAGGTCAGAAGGTCACGATAAGGAGCACTCTCCTCTATTCCATGATGACCTGGATTCAGGAGCTTCGAGACTTTTGAAGCAGGTTAGTCTACCTTGGTGTGAGGTATGTAGAAATTGACATCACCATGGTGAATGTTATTACATGAAAAAATATGTCCAGACACCTACTAACCTGTACTACACATTCTGTAAATATGTGGGGCATGATGAGAAAGACTGTAGAGCTTATGATATCTTCCATGAAAGATTAAGAGACACATATAGAATTCAAGGAGAAGTACAACAGGAAGGAAAAACTACATATTTTAACTCCCAAGGAAGAGGAAACTTCAAAACTCATGGTGGATTTAGAGGAAGAGGACGAGGAGGAGGTATGGGCCAAGGTCGAGGTCAAATCATTTGTTATAATTGCACACAACTAGGTCATTTGGCAAGGGAATATTAGAACCCTTGTACCACTTCCAGCTACTGCAACTCATTTGAGCATGTCATAGATATTGTCCTGCGCTATTAACCGAACTTCAAGACAGACGAGGAGGAAACTCTCAAGTACAATTAATTTCAGTAGAACCTCAAAAAGAGAATCCCAGAGTCATTTTTATCACTAGAGGAGGAATTGCTACAGGAGAAGATAGGATGACTCCAATAAATACTACAGATGAATCAGGGGTCAGACGAACTGCAGAGAAGACACCAGAGTTCGATCCGAGGAGAGAAAAGAAGACATTTGAGGAAGCAAGAAAAAAATTTGAAGGATATCGGATTTATTCATCAAAGGAACAACCAGAAGTGAGAGAATGTGGGATGCATCTGGGATTCGACCAGTCTACATCACCAGGAGAAGGAAAAGAGGTAAGCAAGCTTATTATTTTCTTGTATACATTCATTGATTTGATTACAGATGAAATATCCATACAAGAACTGCAACACTTGATCCAACATTATGAACCAAGAAAGGTAGACCCTCTGCTAAATAGAGAAGTGAATCAAGTATCCAAAAAGAGAAGGACAAATAAGGAACTACACCTTAATGCTTAGATTGGAGATTATGACATAGATTATGTGGTCCGCGACTTAGGGTTGGAGGTCAATGTTATGACGAAGAATACCTGGGCATTGATGGGAAAACCTAAGTTGATGTATTCCCCTATGAGGATTAGGATGTCTAATCAGCAGGAAATAAGCCCCTTTGGGAGATTGGATCATGTCCCTGTGGACATTGATGGGGTAATAACATTTATGGACTTAGAGTTGATTGAGATAGTTGATGATAGTTGTCCTTACCCTGCGTTGTTAGGAATTGATTGGGGTTTCAAAAATTCCACTGTTGTTGACTTAAAGAAAAGAAGAATGGTGTTTGAAGGTGATGGCCTTAGGGTCATTGCACCTTTGGATCCTAAATAAGGTCGAAGATACACATAACCCATCAAAGAAGAATACCTCTCATATGAGCTAGAGAATATATATAAATTGACAGCAAGACAACATGATTACATTAATCATACATCAAATGGGAATTTAAGCTAGAGAAGTGGCATCGCATGCTCATCAGACTCCGAAGAAGCATTGGAGAATTGGAAGAACAAAATGTATGAATTGTCTGTGTGAAGGTGTGTTAGATTGACCAGGGAAGTTTGTTGGATTGACACATAAGTAAGTAATTTTCCCACCCACCTTTGATGGTTTGAATCACTTAGAAACTTTCTTACTGTAATTTGAAGAAATTGTACTAGAACAATAAAGATTGTTGACACTGGATGAGGCTCTGAAAGAAACTCCAACAATATGGTCGGGGACACATAAAAAGAACATCGCGGACTAGATGCAATGTCTCACTTTGATGGTAGTGTGCTTTTCAGAACAAGTAGAAGGATGTCAAGTTTGATATGTAGGTCAAAGTTGTCTGAGTGACCATGTGCGAGGTTGTGAGGAGGCTTGGAGAAACATTCCTCAAGAATAGTGGGTGCATAAGTTCATAAACACTTTGGACACACCACCTATCAATTGTTATCTTCAAGCAGAACTGTGCCTCACCACTACAGATTGGTATGGTATGACTCCGAACTTCGTAGCTACATTTTTATTTGAAAGTCAATATCCCACATTGAATCAATATTTACAAGTTGTCATACATAAAGTCTTTAAGGAGGCACCTAGCCTCCCTATTGAGAAATAAGAGGATGAATGGACTCAAACTCTTCAGAAATTGCAAGGATGTTACAATATCAATGCTGATGAAGATGATGACCCAAGGAATGTGAACATCATAGAAAAAAAAGGATAGAAAGATGTCAAAGGACCAGGAGTTGAACTACCTTTCATAGGACAACTGATCAAAATCAAGAAAGTTAATATTGGAACAGAGCAAGCACTTAAGCTTGCTAATGTTGGAGATTACTGGGATGATTCCACCATTGATAAGATCACAAAGCTATTGCATGAATATCAGGACTTGTTCCCAACCACATTCACTGATATGAAGGGAATTTAATATCCCATGGGAGACATGAATATCCCCTTGAAGCCAGATTCCAGACTAGTTAAGAAGAGACCCTACAGATTGAATCCCAAATATAAGCAAAAAGTGAATATTGAACTAGATAAAATGTTGGAAGAAGGAATCATAGAACCTGTTGAAGAATCAGAATGGATTAGCCCTATGGTGGTACAGGATAAGAATACATGAGAGATTAGGATCTGTGTATATATCAGGAAGTTGAATGATGCCTGTTTGCATGACCCATTCCCTACACCTTTCATTGACGAAGTGCTAGATAATGTAGGAGGTCACAAAGTTTAGTCCTTCATAGAAGGATTTTCAGGTTATCACCATGTCATGATTTCCAAGGAATATTGCCACAAGGCCACATTTGCAATAGAATGGGGATCCTACCAGTACACAATGATGCCTTTTGGATTGAAGAATGCACCAGATTAAGATCTCCCCCCACCCTCACCCTGATTTCTTATGTATTTATTTCTATAGCATTTAGTGTATTACTTAAGGCTATAGGTACTTTTGGATATTTGATCATTTACATTTAAGTCTATAAAGTTGACCATTGTCCACAAGTTACAAAGTTGAATTAGATAAAAGTACATTAATTTTAATATATTCAATAAACAATTTTTCTAAATCTTTTTCTAATTTTAAATTTATAATAATTATGTACTATGTACTTTAAAAATAAAGTAAAATTTATTACAAAATTATTTTATTATGATATATATATATATATATATATATATCAATTGGGTTTAGTTAGGTTTAGTTCAGGTGGTTGGGAGGAATGATTCCTATCCTCCCCTTGGAGGTTCAATTCCATAAGTGACATGTTGAGATAGATCATAAGCCATCAAATTCATTTAAAAAAAAATCAATTAACGTATCTGAATAATTTTATCAATACACAAAAAATAAATATTGAAATGTTAAAATTAATTATTTTTTTTGTGTAATATCCTCATTAGAAGAATATATTAAACACCAACTAAACCTTATATTTATTCTTGGAAGCTGGGATTCGAGGAAAACTTCACACTTTCCCCTCGCATGTTTCAAGAATTATGTTGGTTAACTTCTTGTTGGGATGACCCAGGTTCTGATCTCAAACAGGTTTCCAACAAAACCCTCAAAACTATCATCCCTCCTGATAAAACAGAAGGCAACGTTGTGCACCGGGTTCACAACACAGTCTCACCCAAGATAAATTTTATGGGGGACTACAATACTTAGGTGTTTAAATTATAGGAATGAGTGGGAATTGTGGTTGGATTATTTCTTCCTTATGTATTATCCATGTTAATCATTCATCTACTTCTATGATTCATTCACCGTTAAACCTATGCATGCATGATGATAGAGATACATTAACCATTCATTCTTAAGCTAATGATCAACAGAAAAGTAAATAATTCATTAAAAACCACACAAAACACAAAGTTTTACCATGGTTCACCCCCTCCTAGGGCTACGTCCACAAATATCTAGCTTCTTTTCTCTTTTATTTATTCAGCTACAAAATCTTGTGCCGCGTGCATTACATATTTAGTAATAAAATAAAAATGAGGGAAATTACCCTCTATGAGACTGAATAGATCACACCAGTCTCCTCATCCTGTGACCTAACCCTCAAGGAATAACTTATTCAACTCTTCTACAAGAATCATAACAAACTTTCTTACAATTATCAACTCAACTCTTGAACTTACTGAACCTTTAACCTCGTGACCCTCTAACCTTGACCTCCTAGGTCCTTATTTATACTACCTTATAGGCTTATATCCATTACAATATTTGTCAAAAAACCTAACCCTATCATGATTAGGCTTGTCTTCCTACATGCCACGTTTCTTTTTCTCCTACATGTTTCTTTTCCCTCTTTTTATGCATGCTTCTTTCTTTCCACTGGTTGCATGTGCTCCAAAATTATGTCTTTCTCTCCAAAAATAGTTCTTTCCTAACAAAGATATTTCTCCCAAAAATAGGATTGCACCCAAAATAGACTTTCTTCCCAAAATATGTCTCTTCCAAACAGAAACCCAACACTGACATGTGGCTCATCCCGAGCCACTCAGGTGGTGCACGCTCCCTGTACAACCTTTTCCAAGTTGTAGAACTTCTCTGCTAGTTCCTTTCATCTTTCCCTTTCTTGCACATCTTTGTCTGTTAGCGTCTTGACTATCTACATTGTTATCTATTCTTGTGTTAGTGTTTCTCTCTATGAATGTGCCTGTGCCATGATTGTTTTCTCTTCCTCTAGCTACATAATTATATGTGCTGCTTGTTCATGGAGGGGATCCAACTGATCTTGTCTTTCTTTCTTATTCATCTACGTTGTATTTAATGCTTTTTGTAGAGTCTTCATTTAATGGGTTCCCTTCAATCACTCTATAATTCTCATGGTTTTCTATCACTGCTTCAAATCCTGTATGGAAGCGTTGATTTTCACCTCCTATTGGTCCAACTATTGGACCTTTTCATCCTCTTCCAAAATGGTCCAAATTTGTGCATTTCTGTGAACTCCCTTGCTTTCTTTTCTATCTCCGCTATATGGAGTGCGGATTTTTTTTCTCTTTTCTCTCGAACCTTAGGAGGATTCATAGGATTAAGTTTTTCTTTTATCTCCTCGATTTAATGCCTATATGCCTCAATCATCTGTGAAACGATTTTTATCTTTTCTTCTGCACTCCTTTCTGGTACTTGTGTGCTATCTACAATGCGTCCGTATACCTTTATTATCCCCTACTCTATCTTTTCAATTGGTCACAAGTGACTTTTAACATTTCTATGACTCCCCTACCCACCTCCAAGTTAGTGGCATCCGCATAGGATTTGGATTGTACTTCTTGCATTATACTAGCCTAGAGTTTGTATAGTTCCTTGGTGGGTATCTCTGCCATGACTACCTCAAATTGGTCAATTTACCCCATGGGTTTCTCCGTATTATCTTGATCCATTCTGACCATTTTCTTTGTGACTATGAATGTATCTCTGCCTTTCACTACTAGTTGAACTATCTCATCTCATTCTTTCTACATAGGGGGTCGTTGTGTCTTTTCATGTTGTTGTGTTGTGGCGTGCGGTACTGCATGAAGCTATAATTTTTGTAGAGTTTCATGGGCTTCTATGAGTTTGGAAATGACATCTTCTCTGTGTGCTTATACAACATAGACCACCTCTTCCCCCCTATCCTGGGCCTTTTCCACCATGAACTCAACATCATCCTCTGTCAAGGTGATGAATGGGTCCTCCTTGGTATCCTTCATCTTTTTGCACATCTCCTCTACTTGCGTTGTCTTCCTTTTTGTTTGTGAGGGTTGCACGTCACTCGTAGTTGCATGTACCCTTTTCTTGCCAACCTGAGATGTGTCCCCCCTTTTGGCATCTTGTTGACTCTCTGTCTTGGTCACTTTTTCTATCCTCCTTAGTATTTTTGGCACTGCGCTACTTCCTGATGCCTGAGTGCGTGCTACAACCTTCCTAGTGTTATTAGCTGGGATGTTTTTCTTTCTTGAAGGACCTATTTCATCCTGCCCCCTGGGTTTAGTAGATTGCATTGTGGCTAGATTTGTTGTTGGTTTTTCTACTACCATCTTCCACTATGTTGGCCAATATTTTATTGTCCAGTCAATCTCTTCCTTTGTGATGTAGTATTACATCTCTATCCATTCCTTATTTGGATCCCTTGCGGCCTAGATCCACATGTAGTTCTTTGAATCCTTTAACCTAACTATCCCTTCAGTTTCCTGAACCACCTCCATAGGAATGTGTCACACATTGGTTGTGCATTTCTGTATCTCTTCTTGCAGCATAAAAAATACTGTGCTATTTGCCTGTTGATTTTTTATTTTCCTTTCCTTCTAGAAAGACTCATATCTGTCTACATAGAACTTTCATTTCCTATCCAGAAAGGATGAATACTTTGTCTCCTTCCATCCTTTGAAACCTATGAAAATGATGAGCCAATAATAATGGAACGTGATTCCATTATCTTGTGCATATATGCAATCAATCAAGAATAGGTTTAGGAGGTATGATGTCCAACTAAACATTACTCCCTTTGCACACTGCGCAACTACTGCGATGACTTCTTCTAGAGCCTCTTTTTTCCTAAAATTCCTCAACAACTTGCAATCCATGAGCTTGTTGGTAAACCTTGTCGCGCTTTCATTGATATCTCTAAGCATAATGCCAATGTTTCCTTTGCGGGTGCCAAATTGTGCTTTGATGAGCTCAATGATCTCCTTCTTGTGCACTTTGTTTTACAAGTACTCCTCTAGTTTCGTGCCTACTATAGGTAATCCCATAATTTTGGTGATCAATTCCACATCAAGATGTATCGACCTATCCATCCAAATGATTCCACCATTTACCCGAGATAGAAACTATTTGACACAAAGCCCAAAATATTTACCACGCCCAAAGTGTAGTATGTCCAAGAGGTCAATTATCCCATAGCTGTAAATACATGTTATCCACTACATGGGCTCCATGATTGGTTTTCTTAGGGGTCCAATTTACCCTATGTTTTCTAGGTAGGATTCCTTGGCCAAATCAGGTAATTTGGTGTTATCGCACACATCATGGTCCAAGTACCTTAGTTTAGGTACTTTTTTGAGCATGTCGTCCATAGTGACCACTATGTCTGAGAGGTAGGGAAGTGTAATGTCCATGGCATCCTTCACGTTTATTTTTTTCCCATCAGTAGATGGGCTTTCCTCTGTTGTTTTTGTGTCATCTTCTTCCCCTTATGTTGTTGGTTGGTTGGTGATGTCCTTGACCAACATATCCTCTTCGTCGCGGCCCTATTGTTGACCTTTCATTTCATCAAGTTTATCTGGTCTTTTGGGATTAGGGTTTGGAATATCATCTTGGGTCTTGAAACTTTTCCCTACTTCCCCTTGTGCCATTGTTGATGTTTCCTCCTCCACCTATATTGGGTTGATTGAATCTGTCTTAGAAGTGGTCACATCTTCGATCCCGATGACATTTTTTGGCTCCCTCATCCTTTCCTTCCTCCTTTGGCCCTATTGGGTAACCCATACATAGTGGCCTAGAGCACCAAACTTTGGTGGTGTCATATTTTATTCTATTCGAACACTTTCTCTCTTCTTCACACAATTATATCTAGGGCACACACTCATATCTTGATCTATACTAAAAAATCACTAAGTGTCGAACTAACGTATGGTTTTCGCACTTTATAGACCTTGTCATAATTTCTTTTCACTTTTTCCATGCATTTGGGCGGATTCCATTTTTTTTGTGCACTGTCTTTCTATGTTGTTGCAGTAATTTTTTCACACCACTTTTTTTTTCCACTTTCATGTTGTTCATTCAACTTCTGCCTCTTTTTGTGTTTTTCTTCTTTTTGTGTTTTTGTATTCCTTTTTCTTCTTTTTCCACTATTTGTTTATTTTTATCAGTTTTCTTTCCTAATATATACTATAGTACACTATATACATGACTTTCTTACTGTGCTATAAATTTTAAGAGTTAGTAGGTCAACTGTCCATGTACAGTTTCAGTTGACTACCTTTGACCATTCCTTTCAATTCTGCTCCTCCCAAATCCTTTAGCTACACATATCCCCTATCTGTGACAGTATTTAATTCATATGGCCCTAGCCAATGCATTCTAAACTTACAAGGGTGTTGAAAAAATTTGTTGTCATAGAGAAGAACTAGGTTTCCCTCCTTAAATATTATCTTTTTAATATGTCTTTCATGCCAAGATTTGTCCCTTGATTTCTGTACTTCCTAGTGAAATCCTACCAGAATCCTATCCTCTTCAATTTCCATTAGTTGACTTAACCTCTCCTTTACTACGCATTTTTCTATAATGTTGGTAATTGTTGCTATGCGTCGACTGGGTACAAGAAATTCTAATGGCACCATTTCTTCCTATCCATACACCAATCTAAATGGTGATTGTCCTATCAAATTATTTCATGTGGTCCTTTATGCCCATAGTACTTGTTGGCCCTTGACAAAGTTTTGAGGATCCTTGGTCATGTTTGACCTAATTTTGGGACTTCGATAGGATGTCGAAGGCGGAGCACAAGATGAAGCGGAGATCGAGGGATCTTAGCCCATTTTAGGGCCCTTTTTGGGATTCAGGATTATGTAATGGGTATGGGATGTTGGCCCATGGGTTTACCCATTCTTAGGCCTATTTCTATGTATAAATAGATGCTAAGGTGAGGTAGTGAGTAGGGATGGCTAAGTGCTAGAGTTGGATCTGTGTGATCAAGAGTTGTAAATGCTTTGTGCATACTGTGTGAGGCTTACAAGGCTAGTTCAAGTAACTGTAAGAGAATGTGTGAAGGCTTGGTGCTATACCCTAGCAAGAAGAAGGAGGATTTGGTGGAGTGCACATAGATCTCCTCTCTTCTACAGAGTAGAACTTGGATGCTATGTGCCTGTAAGAATATTGACCAAAGATAATAAAGGGGACAAAGATTCGGTGGACGTAGCTCTAGGGTGGGGGTGAACCACATACATGATGTGTTTCTCTGCTTTGCGTGATATTTTGATGTGTTTATATGTTAATGTGCTTAGTGATTTAATATAGATGAATGGTATATAGATATTTTAATTCTATGTTCTTAATAGTATGGATTTGACCTATGTGAATATGCTTAGTGCTTAAATACCTTAGATCTAAATGAATACTGTGATACTCTATAACTAGGGATTAATTGCATTGTAACTAAGATTGGATATTGATGAATTTTAACTACTCAGTGCTCTGTTAAGTGTTAGAATCACATATCTGTGTCGCAGCTAAGGCTGCATACATCTGAGTCCTGCAACCACCCCTGCATCTACCTTGGGTGAGACTTCATCTGGTTCGCAGGTGTTGTCGAAAGGGATGGTAGTTAGGGTTTTGTTGGTGTTCTATTGTAGCATTCAACCATGGGTCTGCCACTGTGCCAACAAAAGGTTCCGTTGCCAGGACCTGAAACTATGATTGCTGGGAATTGAAGAAAAAGAAGCTTGGTGCAAAGCTCTGACCTGAAATTGTGAAAGCTCTGTGCATAGATCTATCGCTCTAGTGTGCAATATTCTACTTGATATGTGAAGCTCTGTGCTAAGAGGGGTTAGATCTAAAGAAAAGAGGTAAGATATGCAAGCTTTTTGCTCTGATAAAGGTAGGAATAGTGAAAAGTTTTATATCTGGAAGCTTTGTGATCTGCTGAAGATAAGATTAGTGGAAATTTTTGTTTCTAAAGTATGGATCTAGGTATGTTTGATAAAATTCTCCCTAGCCTGAAAACTAGGGCAATGATAGATGAAAGAATATTTGATATGAGTAGATCTGATAAGAATAGTGAAACATATGTTATACCTATGCATAGAGAGAATGTTTGGACTAACAAATGGATGCAGGATCCTAGAAAGAATTTTTTGTATATTAGCTACCATGATCCTAGTGCGCAGTATAGGAAAGTTTGGGGATCATTTAATAGAAAGAGAGGATTAACTCTTTCTTACAGTTGCAGAAAACCATGACATCTTGCTAAGGAATGCCCTAGAAGAAGACCTAATTTCCTCTGTTGAAAATCTATGGACCATGAAGTATTGGATTGCCCTAGAATTATTTCCAATCTTGAAAGGATGAATATGAGACAAGGAGACCACAAGAGAGGTCAAGAAACTGAGATTATGATAGAACCCCAGAAAGAATCAGAAAAAGTATTGCTATAGATGAAAGAAACCATGAATGCCCATCGACATATCAACTTATCACAGATATTCAAAGAAAAAGAATGCATTGAAGAAGAATAGGAGACTTTGACATTGATTGTGTTATGGATGAGGAAACATAGGTGAATATTATGACAGAAAGAACTTGGGAAATTCTAGGAAATCCTGCTAAGAACTTGGGAGGAATAAGATTATTTAGTGGAAAAATGATAACCCTATGTGGAAGACTTACCCGGATATCTATGAGTGCTCATGGAACTTAGACAGAGGAATAATTTGAAGTTGTTAAATTTATCGAGAATAGCGCTCCATTTGCTATGTTACTAGGAAAACCTTGGATTGAAGGAGATCATGCCAGAAGGAAAGAAGAAGAAATATTAGAGTAGACGAAGTAAGAGTTAAAATATTTCATCACTAGGAGGATCACACACTTGATTGAAGAGTAACAGAACCAAGTGAGGCTATTTAAAACTAGAGACTTGGATGTTGAAGTGGGAAGAATACCAGAAGACCCACATAAGACTAAAGTACCTATTCTAGATACAGATGAATTATTACCCTTGATTTCTATGAAAGAATCTCAACAGCGTGAAGTTTCTTTTCCAAAAGAAGATAAGAATCAAAATGGAAAAAGGCATACCAAGACGAAGCTCACTGGAAAGAAGGCCTGAAAACTAAGTAAGAAGAGAGCTAAGACCGAAAAATTACAGAAAGTTCAAGGGCGAACTTTGCAGAAGGAAAATTTGCAAAATTGGAACTTCGTCGGGATATTAAAACAATGTCACATGGCACTTTGCCATGGAGAAGCAATATAGTCATTGGGAATAGTATAACCATTAGATCGACGACTTGAATGGGTGGAAAGACATTTATGATCAGAAATTTTTCCACCAGACTGTTGGGACCGTGCCATAATGGACAAAACTGAGTTAATGAAGGCTTCTCACCCGTTGCAAGATATTTTCTGCCAAGTTATCTATTTATCCCGTCCCGCCATGCAACAAGGACACTTTTGACAATCATGAATCTGAGTCCACAGACTAGTTTATTTCACACGGTGATCATTGCACTATTGCCATCCATCCCATTTCCTTGACTAGTTTCTCTTCGAACCTGATATATTCAACCACAAGCGTGCATGTCAGACGATCTTAGTGTTGCAGAGAAAATTGTCGAAGAAGTCCTCATTGACCTAATGATTGAAAGAGTAATGTCTGAAAGAGAAATGTCTGCTAGTATTCAAGCTTCATCGATGAGAGGAGTGCAAGACTCTCTATCGACTTCTCGTGGAGCCAGATCATCTTGATGATCAGTGAAAAAGAGAACCAAACACAGAGATGACCTAGCAAATGTAAAGTTGATCCCGACCATATTACCCAATTACTTCCCACCTCTAGCCGATGCAGTGAGACAAGATAGCATGCCAATATATTTCGAGTACTTCATGGTTACTGCATACCTCTTGAAGAGGATCCACACATTTCGCGCACAACAGGACAAGATCGCAACATTGAAGTTCAGTTACTTCAACCTTGAAGATTCCAAGAACTATAGCATGCTCGCCTCGTACAAATACTTGACCAAGACAAAGGGGAAGAACTCAAATATAATCCCCCAACCATGGATGATGAACCTCACGTAGTCCAACCTACTAAATGTAATGAAAATCCCACACTTAGGAAGGCACCAGGGAGTGAATGTCTGTGTCCAACTATTACTTTCATGTTACCATGGCAGTTACTTATGGCTAGAACATTGTATTATAGTTGATTCGACGTTGATCCATAGGATCATCGGATTAAGTATGCAAGGACTCAACCCACACGAGTTCTATCTAGGAAAATCCACAGATTATGCACTAGCACAGAAGATCAAAGATACATATGATGATGTTGAAAAGGGGATGCAAGGCTAAAAGGTAGCCTCCATCCAAAATGGCACAGTGCACATTTCCTTCTAGCTAATAGATGAAAAGTTAGTAAGGAAGAACATACCTATGCAGGTCACAGGATTTGTTGTTGACCTCATAGGGAAGTGTGTGGAAGGCCTGCAAATGAACTGGGAGAAGTACCTAGTTAATCAGCTAGAACTAGACTGTTGCGAGGCACAAGATCAAGGATACGAGTTTCACTTTATCTAGCTATTGATCCTCATTGCCTTTGTTTCTTGGGATATGCCAGAAGGTGAGACCTTTTTGGATATTAAATCATTCAAGCCTCTTACTATGAATTTCACCAAACTCTAGTACTCAAGTGATATGAACAAACAATGGTAATCAAACATTGTTTTTCATACATATTAACTTCAGCTGAAGAGAGACATCGAAGCTAAACCTCGCATGACTCAGAACACCCCACAAATATTTTGACCACTGATGAATTTATGCGCATATTGGCACTTCATCTACATAACAACATGAGCCGATGAACATAAGGAGCATCTTCAATCATACTACAAACTCACGGAATAAGACCTGGAGGAGATCACTAAGGACTGCTCCGCAAACCTCCTTATTCCCACAGACCTTGCAGATATGTCCGACCCTGACAACCCAGAGACCATGCATAAAGAACATGATACACCTGGGACCAGTAGAACAAAGAAAAATGAAGAGGTCCAATATTTAAGAAGCACCTCAGGAAAGACTGCTTCGGTATCACCTGACCGAAGGGGTGATGATGAAGTAGAAGAGATAAATGGAAAGGGAGCTAAAAAGAAGTAAGATGAAGTAACACTGCCCAGAGATGAGGTTGATCCCCTTAAGAAGAGGAAGGTTTCTCCCTCGAAACCTTCTTCCCAGAATAAATCAAAAGCCACCGTGACCAAGATAAAGACTATGGTTATTGCTGATGATTTTGAATTCATCACCGCAGCTCTAAATGATGCTTCGCTGGAAATCGTGGAGAAACAAGAATCCAAGGAGGAGGAAATGTACGATCAAATTGAGGTCAAACTATGAGGGTTACAATAGGACCTTCAGTCCATTTTCATAGTCTCCACTGTGCCCCTGCCATCAGGAGAACAAGAGTTGGGAGATGAGCCAACCCAACTACACCGATTAGCTGATGTGGTCGAAGCTAACCTTCGTTTCTCTCAAGAAGAAATAGAACAAGCCACCCAAGCCTTGAATAAAGTGCAAGGCGTAATCGTAGAACAACGCAGAGTTGCAAAATAGGAGAATGTTTCTCTCTAGGCAAAGATTGAAGAAGAGAAAGTACAGATGCAAAAAGAAAAAGAATAGTTTCTCGCAGAGCAACTTGAAGTGAAGGAAGCAGTCAACAAAGAAATCCACTTTGTGATAGGCTTAGAGCCAAAAGAAGAAGACTGAGTCATGCATCAAGTAAATAATCTTGTAGAAG
Organism: Picea mariana; assembly: GCA_032191745.1. Taxonomy (NCBI): domain Eukaryota; kingdom Viridiplantae; phylum Streptophyta; class Pinopsida; order Pinales; family Pinaceae; genus Picea; species Picea mariana. Next base: position 16,409 of record JASDQU010884756.1, read on the forward strand.
CTATCCAATAGCTACATCAATGAATAGTATACATAGAGTTCTGCATAGTTCCCAGCACCCCTCAAGATGTGAGGGGTCAAAGAGAAGCAACTACTCAAAGCACAGTTGGGAGAATCAAATCCCTTACCATGGAATGTAAGAAGCTCACTGAAGTAGTTCCCATACCTATGAGAAACTCACTGAGAATCCAAAACTGAAGGCACTGGAGTCGTAGCTCCAAGAGGCGAGGTATCAAGTAGAGACAATACAGGTGTAGTTGAAGCCCTTTCCAACTGTGGAAAGAATGAAGTGATCCTGGGAGCAACACACTTCCCAACAATATCAGATCCAAACTATCCAGAGAAAAATCATGGAAGTGACTCAGAGGCTCCAACCTGTATAGGATAAGGCTTACCAACTGTTCACAGAAGTCGAAGGCTGAGGAGAAGAACTAGATAAAGTCGTCACTGCAGTTGAAAAATGCCTAGAGGGACTTGTGAATGAAGCAGTCATACAAGAGTTCACTAAATAGGAGATCGTGGCATGACAGTAAGTTGAAGCAGATTGAGCCAAGCTCGAGGCTTTTGAAGCATAACTAGTTAGATCAGAGTGACTTGGGACGAGTCATAGGTGAGTGTTGGGGGCATGTTGTCCCTTGACTAATTTTTGAGGATCCTTGGTCATTTTTGACCTAATTTTGGGACTTCGATAGGCTATCAAAAGTGGAGTGCAAAACGAAGTGGAGATCATGGTATCTCAACCCATTTTAAGGCCCTTTTGAGGATTTAGGATTATGTAATGGGTATGGGATGTCATCCCATGGGTTTCCCCATGCTTAGGCCTATTTTGTATGTATAAATATATGCTAAGGAGATTTAGTGAGTAGGGATGGCTAAGTTCTAGAGTTGGATCTATGTGATCAAGAGTTGTAAATTCTGTGTGCATATTGTGTGATGCTTGTAAGGCTAGTGCAAGTAACTATAAGAGATTGTGTGAAGGCTTGGTGTTATACCCTAGTGAGAAGAAGGAGGATCTGGTTGAGTGTGCCTAGATATCCTATCTTCTACAGCGTATAAATTGGATGCTATGTGCCTGTAAGAATATTGACCAAAGATAATAAAGAATACAAAGATTTGGTCGATGTAGCCCCAGAGTGGGGGTGAACCACATACATCCTATGTTTCTCTGATTTGTGCGATGTGTTGATGTGTTTATATGTTAATGTTCTTAGTGATTTAATATATATGAATGGTAGATAGATATGTTAATGCTATGTTCTTAATAGTATGTATCTGACCTATGTGAATATGCTTAGTGCTTAACTATCTTAGATCTGAATGAATTTTGTGATACTATGTAACTAGGGTTTAAATGCACTGTAACTAAGACTGGATATTGATGAATGTTAATTGTTGAGTTCTCTGTTAAGTGTTAGAATCACAGATCTGTGTCCTAGCTAAGGTTCCATACATATGAGTCCTGCAACCACCCCTTCCTCTACCTCCGGTGAGACTTCATCTTCTTCGCAGGTGTTGTCGAAAGGGTCGATAGTTAGGGTTTTGTTGGTGTGTTGTTGTACCATTGAACCCTGGGTCTACCCCTGTGCCAAAAATACTATCGGTATTTTCAAGTCCCAATCATCCCTATTAACATTTCATATCTTATTCAATGCATTTTCCAAAATATTATTGAAAGCTTCTACCATCCCATTTTCCTGAGGATGATATGGTGTACTCTTCTAGTGATACACTTCAAACTCCTCAATCATATACTTGATGATATTATTAATAAAATGAGTTCCTTGGTCACTCATCAAAATTCTGGGACATCCAAATCTACTGATCACTTTCTCAAATAAGAAGTGTATTGTTGTATTTGCACTACAATCTTTGACTGGTGTTGCTTCTTCTCATCTTGTTAAGTATTCGGTCTCAATAATGATATATTTTTTTCCTTAAATTTTTTCTAGTGGATTAATAGGTCCAAAAAATCTATTTCCCATTTGTCAAATGCCTGTAGAGTTACTTGTGGTCTTAGGGGAATCTCATCCCTTTTGTTGGGTTTTCCACCCCTCTGACAGACATCACAGTTATGGAAATATTCCTTGGCATATTTATGAGCTGTTGGCCACCATAATTCTCCAGCTATACCTTCATGAGATTCTGGTAAAACCCTGGGTTGTTCCTGTTCCAATACACACCTTCTCAAAATTTTATATGCACCCATATTGTATAAATGACCAGCATTGAGTCGATAGTCTAAATCTTTGAATACTGGATTTTTCTTCTGCGTAGTGCTAAAGTCCTATGGTGCAACTCCTGTACTTAAGTATTCTATAATATCAATGAAGTATTCATGAACTACCTATACTAAAAATACTTGTGCATCAGGGAAGTTGTCTTCCAAGTTAGTAGGTTCTTCTCCATTGGTTACCCTTGACAGGTGATGAGGTCCTACATTCCTCTTCCCTGGTTTGAATATCACTTCAAAATCGAATTATTGGAATAATAACAACCATCTGCATATCCTCCCCCCCAACACTGGCTTGTTGAATAGATATTTGAGGGAAGAATGATCTGTGAACATTTTAAAGTGTTTACCCAATAAATAATTCCTAATTTTTTGATGTGCATATACCATGGCTATGCGTTCTCTTTCTATGGTGTTGTAATTGTACTAGGATTCTGGAAACTTCATGCTTTCAAAGGATATAGGATGGTCTTAGTCCCCTACTCCTGGTTGTGCCAGAATTTCTTCAAGTGGTATTGTTGATGCATCTACATGCACATGAAATGTATTTTCCCAATATGGTAATACTAATATAGTTGTTTTCACCATATTTTCCTTTAGAGTGTCCAATCCTTGTTGACAATCCTCATTCCACTGAAATATGGTGTCCTTCTTTAACAATTTTTCAATTGGTGTAGTAATCTGTGCATACTACTTTATAAACTTCATGTAGTAGCCTGTATGTACCAGCGTTGCTCTTAACTAGTGCACTAACTTTGGTGGTGGTAAATTCAAAATGACTGCAATATTAGCATGGTCAACCAGTAAACCTTGTTTACACACTATATGTCCCAAAAATATCCTAAAAGGTGTACCAAAAATGAATTTCTTGATGTTTAATGATATCTGAAATTGCCTCCATCTTTCCAACACACTTCTACATGGTCCTTCAAAAGACTATACACAGTCCAATCATCCATATATACTTATAAAAACTAATGTATGAATTCCTTAAAAGCAACTATGACTACCCTTAAAAATATAGTTGGTGCATTCTTCAATCCAAAGGGCATGACTGTATATTGGTAGGATCCCCATTCTGTAGAAACATTAGACTTATACCTGTCCTCTTGAGCTATTTTAATTTGATGGTAACCTGGAAATCCATCTGTGAATGAATATGCTTCCTAGCCTCCCACATTCTCCAAGACCTCATCTGTAAAAGGGGTAGGGAAAGGGTCATGTAAGCAAGCATCATTGATTTTCCTCAAATATACACAAATCATTATACCCCTTTGATTCGTTTCCTTGAATACCATGGGATTGATCCATTCATATTCCTCTACTGGTTCTATAATGCCATTTTCCAACATTTGGTCAATTCTTTCTATCACTTTCTACTTATACACTGGATTCAATATGTAAGATATCTGTCTGACAAGTCTAGTCTCGGGTTTGAGGGGTATCTTCATCACACCTAGCTCCCCTGCTATGCCTTTCATATATGTAAAGGTTGTTGGAAATAGGTCATTGTATTTGCACAATAACTCTGTTATTCTTTCTAATGGTTGCTCATCCCAATAGTCTCCTATACTTTCCATTTTAGGATTGTCATTTGTCCCAATGTTTACTTTATTAACTTTGATTGGTGCAAAAAATGCCTCTGACTCTGGAGATGGACCTTCCACCTCTCTCTCTCCTTCAATCTCTTTGATATGAATGTTGTGTGGATCATCTTCATCTGGTGCTTCATCTTCGACATCATAACATGAGAGTAACTCTTTGAATTTATGTATGTTCTTTTGTTGATATTATGTTATGATTTCAACCTTTGGTTCATCGAAAAATATCACTCCCCTTATCACCTTCAACATTGAATCAATGTTGGGGTTCTCATGCTCAAATGAGAAGGTTACTACAAAAAAAATTTGTAATCCTATCCATTCTATAGTTCCTCTACACACCTCTTGATGTAGGTACTAGTTCCCGAATCCCTTCAAATGTATGAATAAAGTGACAAGGTCATTCATATGGTGGTGTCATCCTCCATTGTTTTTTGTAGTTCTTCAAGTGTTCAACTAATGTTCATTTCCCATCATACTTTTGCATTATATTTCTCCCCTATTCTACACCAAATCTAATGCATAGTATTTGTTTACACTGATACCAAATATGAATCGTTTCTTTGTGTCCACCCCACCATACTTAAGGTGTTGCCTTGAGTGCAATATTTAGGGATAAGATCCTCTGATTTATTAAAAATTCCTCTTCATATTTTGTCAATGATTCCTTTAATTCGTCTAGCCCATGAAAACTGGTATGTTCACTTATCTCTGTATCAATCCATCTCACTGCGTAGTCTATTCTTGTGCACCTCCTTGTGGAAACTTCATGTAATCATTGTTGCCAATTCTCCAAAATTGTGTTTGAGTTGGAAGCACATGATGTAATGCTTCTCCAATTGAGTATCCCACTTGAAGTTGGGTTGAAATAATTCTCTTCTCATGCGGTGGTTTGTACAACTGGTTTATTTCTTCAAGATCCAAACAAGTCGCCTCTACTAACATTTCTCCTTCTGAAGGATCTAATGGTGTAGTGACTCTATATTCGCCCGATTCAAACGTCATTTTTATTTTCTTCGGGCTGACTATAGCTTGGTTATATAATTCCCAATCAAATCCAAGTAATGATGGGTAAGGTCTTGTGCCATCTACTATCTCTATTACTTCAAAATATGTCATTGTGCACAGTCCATCCAAATCTATTGTCGCACCTTTAAGCCTTCCAATTGGTAACACTCTGTGTTGATTTTCTAGTTTCATCTGAACATGTGAATAGCCTAATGTGGGTTCTCCTATACACTGCCATGTGTTCTTAGGTAATACATTTACTTTAGATCCTAAATCTAGTATAATATCTCCCATGTTGAAATCCCCAATGTTGGCATTTAGTCTCAATTCTCTTCTTGTCCTTATTCTTGTATGGAGATTTTTATCATTGAAATTTCATCCACAACATTGCATGCAAATGGTTATAGAAATATAGCAATGTCAAACAACCATTAGTTCACCTGCAGCACCAAAAATGCATTTCCAAGAGGCAAAAACTATAGAAATGGGAAAAAATTGACATGCGCTAACTCACTAAAGAAAGCGTATGCACAATGCATGGGCCAAATAAGCCTATAGAGCACACAATGCACCATATGTGCGACTATGTATGAGAAAATCCTCACACTCCTATGAATGACACATTTATGGTTCTTTTCAGCCCCTCAACCACTTATGGACCAGCTCCCAACTTGATTTGACCCTCAGATCTAAGTTGAATCTGAATGGGGGGTTGGTCAAGGACCAAAGGGTGCCCTAAAGGGTCCATTGTTCACACTAAGAACCAGTTGAATATTTCCTTGAATACATGCTATAAATGGAGGCAATGGGTGCACTAAGAATTTAATATTTTCATAGTATTTTTATGCTGCCTCAATCCTCCCCTGAGAATCCTATTTTCTCCCTTGAGCATTCTAGCAACATTCCAATAGGCCATTCCACTCACATCTTGAGGGAATAGGATTTGATTTCTTCATCATTTTCTTTCTTGTTTACCATTATAAGAAGAGCTCTCCATTAGGGAACTCAAGATACCTCTGAAAGAGGAAGAGGGGACTCATAAGTCCTCCTTTCTCTATGGTGTTTTGCCAACTAATATAGTTATCCATTGGTGGCATAATCTTGGTCATTGATTGATTGTTTTTGGTTCTACATTTCTTATGTGCTCTAGTTTAATTTCCTTATTTGTTTTTAGTTTATTTACTTTTTTATTTCATGTGCTTGGATTTTTTAACTCATGCACTAACCTCTATCTTGTCTAGCAGGTCCAACTAGATATGAAGGTGCCCTTTTTTTGCTCACCCAAGTGATGAAATAGACACAATAGATTAGAGACCATACTATGTAAAGGTATCAATTTCCACCCTATTTGGGCTTTGAGAGAACTTCGTTTTGACCCATTTGTCTTGCAAGTACCAAAACTAGCCTATCCTTACCTTCCAAGAGTGAAGTTTGGAGCTGGAGGAGGAGAATTTCACTTAAACCCCCCCTGATGTGTATCAGAACGTGCGTGGGTATTTAAGTCCATAGATGTTCACTCAACACACTGTGCACCCAAAAGGATTCCTTTCTCTGTGCATTCTGCACATTGTGCACCCAAACGACTTTTGTTCTTTGTGCATTCTGCGCACCATGCACCCATTGCGATTCTGTCTAAACAGTGACCCATGCACATTTCCAAAGTTTCAAAATTGTAAGATTTTTTGTGATGATTTGAAGACCCCTGGCCTTCAAAATCTTTCTTTCATGCAAATTGTAAATGCACTCCACTTAGACTCCTCTCCCATATGGAAGGTTAGCTAAACATAAGCACTTAGGGGGTAAAAATAACCATATTTCTTCTCTTTTTCTTTGGTTGCCACATGGATGGATTTTTTAGGTTGTAAAAGCTAAGTTTAGGTCGTTTGCTATCACATATAAAAACACTTTCATTGGGACCAAAAATCAACTTTAATCATTGAGTATGCTCTTCTCTCACACCATACACTGATCTTGAGAATCAGAAAGGTGGTTAAGGGGACATTTCATCTCCCTTAAAAAAATATTTAGGAGAGGAAAAAGCCCCCCTAGGGCTCCTCTTAGCTTCTTTTTTAAGTCATCTTAAATTTGTAAGGGACCATACATGCCCACATGTTGCAAACTTAGAATACTTTCTTGAAATTACTTTCTTAGTTTACATCACTAGGAGAGTTTAAAGATCAAAGTAACGAGACCATACATTCCCACATGCTTGAAATCTAGGATAGTTTTTCAATATTTCTTAGTGTAAACCACATTAGGGAGTTTAAAGGATTGGTAAGGACCCACATGTCCACATGCTAGTTCTTTAGGGATTTTAAAATTCTGCAAGGTTGTACCAATGACACTTAGTAAGATAGGTAACAAAGATTTGTAAGGACCACAGGAAGTCCACAGGTTGCAAATTCACACCTAACTTATTAAAAATTTGGCACATTTTATCACTTTCCCACACACAAAGTCACTCCTCAATCACATAATTCCATCTTGAATTGTGGAGGTTGAAGTAGTTTTCTCTAAAGGAATTTTGAAACATCCCACTATTTCTTGAAGAAATTATCCACACCCACTCAGTTCAAATGAGATTGGTTCACACCTCCAATCTCTCAGCCCACCACATCTAATTTTTTTCTAAAAAAATCATTAACGTTTCTTCCACAGGAGGTGGCAAAAGAAATTTTTAGTCTAGATAGGATCTCAGGGGTAGGCATCCAAATAACCCCTCAGTTCTCACATTTTAAAACATTAGAAGTTGACAAATAGGGAAATTTTAAATCCTCCAAGTCATGTGTTCCTACACCATAAGGCAGGGAGATACCCATGAAGGGTTGAAGGCTGAGGTCTGGTTGTTCTATGTGTCCCCCCTTGAGTCACCCAAATATTGGAAGGGATCAAGCCCGTGACCCATTTCTTAGGCTGGAAATCTAAATGTCGTACTTTGATCGAGGTACCTAATGGTCAAATTTAGGACCCCTCATTATAATTGATTACTTCATCCTTCACTATTTCCTCTTCTGGTGGCTTTAGATCCCACTATTAAGTTCTCTTGGAAGGTCTAGTGTTATTTTGAGAGGAAGGACGATACATCCTTTTAGGACACGAGCATTTGTTTTCTTTGTTCTCCCACGCAGACAAAATCCACCTACCCACATGTATTTTTATTTACAGTTGAATTATATATGATGCTCATTTGATTACATTCAATTGTGAGTTATATTGTGAAGTTCCAAATTATATGAGTCTCTTGTTCATTTATTTCTTTCATC
>JASDQU010884757.1:0-11285 GCA_032191745.1 Picea mariana
GTCATGTGTTTTAACCCTGCCAAAATCACCTTTTTTAGTTAAGATAATTTGTATGTTTGACGAAAACCACGTCGGAAACCTAATTTTTTGAATGACCTCTTTTACAATATTGCTCTGTTTCTCCATCAATAACCAAGGAAGACTAGTATTTTGTTCATGACCATCACCATTAGAATTAATAATAACACTTTGCAAGGCGTGATTAGCTTCTCAGAAGTCACAACAAATCTTTCCAATTCTCTCTTTGTCAATCCTTCCATCTAATATTCTTCATAACAATTATGTTATGTTCTTCCCGATATGCATTGTATCAAACAAATGAACTATTTGTAGGTGCTCGTAGTATGACAATCTACTGAATTGCATCGGATAACTTTTCATTCCTCATGGAAGCCCATTCGTGCCTTAACAACATTCATGAAACATCAAAAAATTGAAATTAACACTAATTAATGGGACAAAATGAAATTAATACTAATGAAATTAACCAAAGATTTATATAATAGGTCATACATAAATAATTTGTGTACCTTGACGATTTCTAATATATTCAAACTTCCATAGGCGAGGTGTCATTCTTTGTGGTTTTTTTCCATTTTCTTCTTTACCATTGAACTTTGCTTTATCTGTAGTTCGATAACTATGGTTCTTAGACAGAAAGTGCCTATACTTATCAAACACTTCCTTTTCTAAACTCCTTGAATGACAAGATTTTATCCTTGGAACACAAACTGGGCATGGAAATTTACCCTTTGTTTGAATACCTACAAGATATATGAATAAATGTAGTGTCAAATTAGAGTTACAATTTAAAATAATGCATGATTTTTTCAATAAATATATATAATATTAAATCACAAAATAAAGTAACAATATACCACAAAAATGTGTTAACCCAGGAGCATCATGAATTGTCCATGACAGTATTCCATGGAATTGAAATCGTTTTCTCCCTATTGGTCTAGAGATGTCATACATAGTGACGACAACCCATAACTTCAAAAACTCATCGATGAGAGGCTCAATATATACGTTCATATCTTTAACCTGGTACCTACCTAATTGGTTCAACATACTGCATGATTAATTATACCTATCTAGATGTCGTGATATATAAAAGAAATAATTACCATGCATAAAGAAATGAAATATTTTGTCATACTTTAAAGAAAATAAAAGATAATTAAATACCTGGAACAATCATTGCCAACATTTTATGCTCTCTCTTGATTGACATCTAAGGAGGAAGGTTATTGTTTATAACAAAAACATGCCACATTGAGTACGTAGAACGAAGCTCTCCAAATGGATTGACACCATCATTTGTCAATGAAATTCTAAAATTACGAGGTTCTTCTTTAAAAATTGGCCACTTTTCTTCGATGTAGTTCAATGCAGAACCATCTGCAGGCATTCGAAGAACATCATCTCACTTCTATTCTTTGCATGGATTTCACCCAGTGTTCAATGTGGACCTCCTTCAGCCATATTTTCCACCCTTATTTGACACCTCAAAGATCCCAGAATAGTTGACACCAACAGAGTTCAACACTGATTGCATGGAACAATCATCCATTGATCATATAGTGGACACACAACTCAAGGGAACTCGCCAGCAAAGGATCCAACTTTATCGGGTTGTCAAGGTAGGGTAGCTCCTCCACCAAGGAAATTGGCTCACTCGAGGTCAAATTCAAAAAAAAAATCCTCACCTGATGGGGGAACTCGATGCAATGGATACCATTTCTTCCTAAGGGAGGAGGATTGACCAAGGTGGATATTGGTGGCCACCCACCTATTCCAACTGGATCCTCTTGGAATTTTTTAGTTCAACACATTCTTTTGTACTTCTTTGTAATTGTGGGTTCTACACTTTCGGGGATGTATGAATCCCTACACATATTCTAGGTGGATATTGGTGGCCTTCCATTTAGTCCAACTATCTTATTTTGTATGTTTTCATTTCATCACATCTTGTTGTACTTCCAAGGCCGTTTTGGGGAACTAAACAATGTTCTTTTGGCTCTCCACAGTCAAACTATAGACGAAGTCAAAGTTTGACAACGTAATGTGTAGTTCTTGAAAAGACCTTTCCAATGGGCTATCGCATGCCTAAAACGGAGGTCGTACGAAAAATTTACGACCTCAGGAAGTTGAGGTACCAACTTACCCATAGCGGCCCACATAACTTTTAGTGTTTCATCTTCTAGGGTTAGGTTTTTCGATGTCTTGGGTTTTGGAATTCATGAGTAATGTTAAAAATTCCTCTGGAGCCTCATTGTAATGATTTTTCTCAAACACATGTGCATAGAAGCCACATCTCTTCTCAGAGATACCTACCACCATTTGAGCAAGTGTTTCAATTCTGCAGTTTTACAGTTTCAGCCTATTTCATTTATTCAATAGAATATATTGTTCACTGGATATCTGTGTTGTTCTCCATATCTTTGTGTTTATTGTATTCAGTATGTTAATAAGTTCATTCCTCTCCAAAATCCAGATCAATAATTCTTTCTATACATTTTTAATGAGCTATTGAGTGCCCCAAATGCGTATCGTATGAAAATGTTACGCCCCTAGGAAGTTGACATATCAACCAACCACATTGGGTCCCACAAACCTTTTGTAATTTCATCTTTTGGGGTTAGGGTTTTGGATATTTATGGTTTTATCATTGATTCTTTATGTTAAAATGTCTTTTCTTCCTCTTTGTAACAATCTTCTTGTGAATAAGCGTAGCCAACGCTTCTATCTCTTCAGGGATAAGCTTCCATCATTCTAGCTAGTTTATGTGATTTGCATTTTACAGTATTTTGTATTCCATTCATTAATAGAATCTTATTTTAAGTGTATTAATGTTTTTATTGTAATATCTCTATTTGTTTCCTTTTTATATCTCTACCCTCATGTCATTCCCTTCCTATTCTAGATTAGGGGTTCATTTTGAGTCCTCCTACCTTTCGTTTTTTGTTTGTGTTTTTTTCACTCTTTTCAAGATGAGTCTTTTCCTATGTGTTTTTCTCCTATTCTTTGCTTATGAGAGTTTTTACTTGGGTAACTTAGTGGGCTAGTTGTTGGAACCGATTGTTTGTATTATTTGTTTACTCCTTACATTTCGGTGAAGGGGGAGTGTTAGTGTTCCTTTCTAGTTAAACCAACTAGTGTTAGTTGTAAGTGTATTGTAATGTCCCCTTCCAATTGACAGAGGATGACTCAATAGCCTATACGTCTCCCATAGGATATAGTGAATAAGAAAAAAAGGATTCAAGGAGGTTTATTTGCTGTCAATGGGTTAAAAGAATAACAAATCCTAAAAGTGACATTAAATAAGATACATAATTATATTTAMTTGGAATTGGATGGAAATTAAAGTAAGGGTTTGATTTGGTCAAAAAGGGGAAAGATCTAGAAGGCCCAAAAGGAGCATAAATAGAGGAGTAATCCTTCTCTTTGGATTTGTKTCTTATGATCTCTTTCTGATGTGATCCTTGAGCCAAGTTTTCGTWAGCGGTTGGAAAACTCCTTCCATTCCAGTTTATCTTCGGTGKTGCAATATCCACTCTAGCTAGACAAAGAGGAGGACTCATCTGGAGTCCTCATTTGAGTTTTTGTGGTATTTGGTTTCATATTGGAGAGATTTTGGAGGCATATAAACTTGTGCATGGGGTTTGCAACATTTTTTGGAGGAGGCYGATCGCTAGATTTGTTGGTGTCAGGAGGGTTTCACGTAGTTGAGAAAGGAGACACCTCTGCAGGTTGAGCACGATTTGTCCCATGAGGACCCGCTAAATGTATCGCAGTCATCCCGCGAGGACCTCTGTGAATCTGGGGTTTCAGTAGTTCATCGGATCAGGGTTGYGAGGGTTACAGTGGTCAATTACAAAGTAGATAGAGAAGGATCGATATCGAAGAACCTTGGACATTAGAGATTGACATCATTCCAAGTTTCCTATTGTTCCTATAGTAAATTTTGTAGCTTCTTGGAAACCATTAGATTTGCGTGCCAAGGAGTATTTTTCAGCTTTTATTACATCCATTAGATATCATTGTATTATTGATATTTTTGCGAGTTTCCATCCATAATAAGATGCCATAATTATTTTCTCTATTTCTTGTGTAATGGATGCATGCAATATGTTTGGAAATATTCTTGTTTGAGTAAATGGTTTGAAAATAGTTAAAAACACCATTAATATAAGTATTTGGAAATTTTACATAAGAAAAAATAACAATTTGGGACAGAAAAAACAAGATATCCCCACCTATCCTAGTTGGGTACATTACATTGGTATCAGAGCTATTGGTTCTAATAACCTGTGACTACATTGATGCCTAGGATAAAGGGGCATGGAGCATAGAACTCTCGAGAAACACCAGAAAGAGGAACAAGAGAAAATCAAACTGAGTCAGAGCTAGAGGGAAGCATGGGAGACAACCCTAAAGGGACTATGCTCCAAATATTAATATATCTAGTCAAGGGATAGAATGAGGCATCACAAAGATAGGTAGGAACAAAAGGGTTCTAGAAACAAACCCTTTAAGTGCTCACACAGCTAGTGGGCCAACATGGGAATACAAATGGTAGAGGTCAAGGTGGACCCAGTGGATCTCATTGGGGTGACAAGATACACACAGAGAGTGGAATAACCATACCCTAGCTCAGAGTGGGAACCTAAGGATCCCTAGGCCCTTATTACCACAGTTCTTGAAATGGCAGCCTACAGGATCACATGAGCTTGATATTAACACCTCATATAGGGATTACAAGACGATAGATGAAGATATATGTGAGAAAGTTTCCTATAATGACTTATATGACCTCAAACAGAAGTACAAACCTAAGGGGTGGAACAAAGGAACGTAGGTAAAATAGAACTTTGACCTCATGCATAAGGTGGGAAGTTTGACTATCCCACCCTTCGATGGGTCCACCAAGAGCACAGCTAGAGCATGGGTACATAAGTTAGACACCTACCTCCAACTTAACACAATGATAGAGGAAGAATCAATTAAGTATGCCACCCTTTACTTGGAAGGAGAAGCTCATGAATGGTGGTATCATGGGTTTGTGACACTAGGGCATGCCAACATCACTTCATATGTGGAATTTACTCAAAGTTTCATGGATAGGTTTGACAAGAAGGACTCTGAGATACACTTCAGGGAGTTGGAACAGTTGGACAGATAGGTACACCAGAAGCATACATCACAAATTTTTATAGGATGGAAGATATGGTGATAGATATTTCTCAACAAAGTTTGGTGATTCTATTCACAAAGGGTCTAGTTGAACCCCTGAAAGGATGGGTGAAGGCATTTAAACCAACCACATTAAAAAAGGCCATCATGAAAACCAAATACATGAGGGACGTAGTCTCCAAGAAGAAAATAAAAAAATCATTCACCCCTTAAGGGGATAAGGATATGAAGTTTCCTTAGAAGCCATGGATAGGGAAGGATACAATGGATGAGGAGAATCAGAGAGAAATAAGGAGGAAGAAGATTTTCTACAGTTGCAAGGAGTCATGTGCACTAGTTCATTGATGAATAGGAAAAGGTAAAGTCCATTATATTGAGGTGGTTTCCGATGAGAAGGATGAAAATGATGATGAGGGTATTGGACATGACAGTGGGGAGCCATCACATGCTACAGAACAAGCACCATTGCAGGATTTCCCCGAGGGAGTGATCATTTCCACACTCTCAGGAGTCTATAAATATTACACCTTCAGGGTCAGAGGTATTGTGTAAGGGAAGAGGGTTACATCATTAGTTGATGGTGGAACCACCCACAATTTCAATGATGTTGCACTTGTCACCGCAAGAAAAATATTTGCAAAGGATTTTGAGGGATTCAATGTGGTAGTAGCAGATGGGTACAACATGACATGTACTCATAGGATCAGAGGATTGGAAGCAACATTGGGAAATTATTCGTTCATCGATGAATTTATGTCATGGATATAACAAATACTCATGTGGTGCTAGGAGTTCAGCTGTAACACCCCAAGGTCGAGCCCCTACTAAACTATAATTATGTTTATAGGCTAGTGATCCGATTGGTTATAAGCTGAGAGAATTATGTGTTTATTAGGCCGGAGAGCCCATATGCTAAGGAAAATGAGATTGATTTTTTTATATGTAAATACACACATCATTAATAAAAATTACATTGTTGCGTGTACACCCTCCATGAAGAAAGAGTTATGGGGGACTAATCTCCACTAGGTAGGGAAGGGGCTAAGTGTATAGGAATAAGGGTTAAGCTAGAGGGCCTACCTCTAAAGGAATAATATTAAATTATTATTTCCTAGAGGCTAAGGTTTGAATTAACTATGTTGTCCTAAGTTCCCGAGGAAAGGGAACGAGTGTTAAGTGGAGCTCATGCATCTTCAGGGAGACATGTGTCAACCTGGGTGCATGTCATTTTTAGGTGGGAAAGTCAGCTCATTGGGGGTTCCTTCACCATTCCTTCTACACTCTCATGACGTTAGCCACCTTGTAAGAGAGACATACTCCCCATTGATTCACGCACCATTGTAACCTGCAAATACTAGAGTTGTCAATGCATATTTCTTGTGAAGCCCAATGCACTTGTATTTGCCTGAGCCCATGTTGTGTCTTAGCGGTTGATTGTTGTTGCCAACACAGTTCCTTGGATGAGCTTGGATTTGTACAATATTTTATGTCCTTAACCATTTTCAATTGTTACCATCACCTATGCATTAGCCTAATTTTGTTGTTGACATCACCTGTGTTTTCTTGACTTAAGAGATGAATTGAAGAAGTAGGTTGTCAGTCCTGTGAGAAACTCTCCCCATGTGAGAGAGTTTGTTGGGGAAGTGATTTCTCCTAGAGGGAGTACTGTAGTAGCTACAGTACTCTGAGACTTCCGTTCCTTCATGTTGTTGAATCCCAAAGAAAGGGAGGTGTAGTAGCCGATGGCCTTGTAATAGTGAAGGTGTATCCTCCTCAGGTGGAACATGCGTGTGGGGAATGAGGGTCTGTGGGTTGTGGGCGTAAGTGGCTCCTAGGATAAAATACTTCCTATTGTTCTATGTGACTTCCCTGCTTTCCTTTCCAAGCCTAAGAATTCCTTTCCTAGTGGAGTTTAGTCCTAGCCTGAGGGTGACCCACTACTGAGCATGATGAGCAGTGTGGTCTAAGGTTGGGAGGTTCGTGGAAGGTCTGCATGTAGTTGGTGGGCCTCAATTAAAAGATAAGTACCCATTTATTTGTTCATTTACATGTTTTGTATTTGTATATGCTATTATATCTATGGTTTTGTCTGTGATTAYTGCATGTATGCTTTTACTGTTATTTCTGCATTAAGCTATGTGATAGCATAATGTAAATCATCCGTTAAATATTGGTATGTGTTATTGTCACTTCCGCTAGAATATGTGTATGTACAGAATGTTAATGTCTAGTTAAACTTGCATTAGAAATATATCCATATATATGTGTGTGTGTRTATGCTCGAGCATGTTAGTATCCGAGGTAATGTTGCCTAGTCTATCGGTTTAAGGCCGAGAAGATTACAAATTGGTATAAGAGCTAGTTGGAAAAGATAGGGTTGTTTGGGTAGCATTACCCGATAGAGTTTGATGGCTGAGGGATGTTACCAATTGGTATCAGAGCCATGGTTTCGACATTGATCTTGGATGGGCCATGCTAGTGGTTAACGAGACACAATTTCAAAGTGAATTGTTGTCGAAAGGGATAAAATTCATGGTTCAGAGCGTCCCTGGGTGCCAAGAGAATACCTTGGCCGTGTTATGAAGCTCAGGAGATATAACAGTTTTATGGAATGGAAACAAAGAAGGAAGCTACAAGAACCGTTGTGTTGGGCTGTGAGGTTGAAATTGGGTCGTAGGATCTGTTCGAGATAAGGAAGACCCTTCACAATCGTTAGATCTAGAGAAGGCGCAAAAGAGTTAAAACCCTAAGTCCTTCACATTTCATGACTTCGACGAAGTTTATGTGTTATAAGAAAAGAGGTTGAAGCCTGAAGTTCCAAATATGATCTACACCATAGATCTAGGGAAAAATGATTTACTGTTGGAATGGCCAAAGTTAGATCASAGCCGTAGATCAAGCCAAGCGCAAGGGGTAAGGCACAACGACAAATCAKTGTATTCGAGAGCTCGACACTTCGAGAGAAATGAGGTGTACTAAGATGAATCCTTCTGAAGTCCCGAAACCCGAAGTCTCAAAGCAACGTGGCGTGATGATGTCACCTAGGGTGATAGGGACTTCCTTAGTCCTACTACATGCCAGTCAAAATGGAACTTTGACGACCCTGTTGKACCAAAAGAAATCATACACGTGGGGCCATGTGCCACCACCTTAATTGTTGATAGTTGTACCATGTTGACSCAGAAAGTAAAGTAGATCAAAAATTCAGAGTTCAGGATTTTTGAGGAATGCAAATATAAAATATTCTAAAGTCCCAAAGTTTAGAAGTCTTGAAGTGACATGGTCTGCTAACGTCACCTAAGATGACGTTGACACACAAGATGCGTGCCACATGTCAGTGAGTTATGTACCCTTCGAAGATTGATTATGCCAGTTAGAACGTGACATGTGTCACCTTCCTGATTGGGACACATGTCTACTTCTGGTATTTTTCCACGTGACACTTCCTTCGAGTATGGCTAGTGGGGCCCTTGATGAACTGCACAAAGCAGTTTAAATTGGTCGAGAATTGTTAAAATTTGAAGACTCTTGAAGCTCCGGAGAATGTAGTAAATACTCACCATTGATTGAGGAGGGACATGCAGTAGTAGATCTGGTATTTCAGAGAGTTGGAACTTCGGAGGATTCAAGGCATATTTAGTTAAGGATGGGGACTCCCAAAGGCCCAAAGGTCAGATTCCATCTCAATCTTTGATCGAGAGAGGGTGTGTGGAAATAGATGCAACATACCAGAGACTTGGTACTCCAGAAGGTTTGAGAGTGTGGATAGTCTAGAACTTCTGAAGCCCAAAATTTCGGAGTTGATCATGATCCTTGTTTAGAGGGAAGTTGCGGTCCGTTGATTTTTGGTTTGGGAAGTCCATCGGTTTGGAACTTTGGTGGACCTATAGAGAAGTTATTTAAAAACTCTCAGAGCTAGATTTCCATGATAGATCTCGGTCATTGGATACTAGGAAGTCATGGACCGTCAATCCACCATTTTTCATGAGTTCTCCAAATTTGATGCTCCAGGGAATTAGAGGTTTGGAGTTGCGAGAACCCTCGAAGCCTAAAGTTCTAGAGCTCAAAGTTTCAAGGCTCTAGATAAGCACCCAAATAATAGCACTTCGTCACAACTGTGGTCACATGCGAGTTGAGGGCTGAAGCAAAGGGGCTAGCACCCGAAAATTGCTACAGAATGAAGTTGGGCTTAAAAACAAAATCCTGAGGGGTTCACGATCGACACAGGCCCACTGAAAATGGAGTCTGATATTATTTATGTTGAATCAGATTGTTTAAGTTATTCGGGAAAATTATTCAAGTCTGATAGCCTGACAAAAATTCAGTTGACTGCACATTTTTGCAGAATTAAGAATTGACAGAGCTGAATCGAATTGTCGCATAGTACATAGAAATAGAGGAGGCATAGGGTGCTTACAGTTCGTAGGATGAAGTTAGAGGAATCGATTTCCATTTTGGAATTGAAGGAACAAACTCCAATGGGCATGGAGAAGAAATAGATAATGAAGTGAACATGATGAAAATCATTAAGAATTTGGAAAAAGATGTCCAAATGCACCAGACAAATAAAAAAAGGCTTATGAGAGCCAAGGAGAAACAAGGAGAATTCAATATGAAGTTGATGTGAATCCTGGAAAGAATCGAAAATAAATTGGATAAGGAGAGTGGCTCCATCAAACCAGGAAGTCACAGGACCCCTGATGAGGAAAGAAGAGGAAGAAGTGGTAGCAGACATCACCAGCACTCCCGAAGGAATTCCAAAAGGAGGCCACATAGCAGTTCAAGTCCATCTCCTACCAGAAAGCATAGGAGACCTTAAGTGGATGAACTGAAGGGTGAAATCAATAAAATCAATCCTCCTACTTTTGATGGAGAGCACAAGAAATATGAAGACGTTGAGGCATGGTTGTTGGGCATGAGGAAATATTTCCAACTGTAGAATTATTCTTCTCATGTATTTGATCAGCAAAAATATTTCCAACTGCAGAAATATTTCTAGTATGATGATCCTAAAACTATGGAAGAAACTAGAAGGAGAGAAAAATGCTTATTTGATCAACAAAAATGGAAACCTACTTTCCAAAAATCTTGGGAAGACAAGAAGAAGTGTAAGAGGGAGCAGAGGCATAAGGGAAACAAACCACAATTTTTTAGGAGCCGTCCTTAAGGACAACCTGTTTTGAGAGAGCCCGGGATGGTTGAAGTAGGTGGTCAAAGACTAGGGAAAACACCTATGGAATGTTGGGATTGTAAAGAATATCATAGGTATAAATATTTTCCTCACAGAAAGGACAAGGTGAGAGTTATTCACAATGTTTAGAAAGCTGAAACAATCGATTACATGGGCAGAAGAGTACTAAGGATCTATGCATCCATTGAAAACAAGCAAGATGAGTTTCAATCACACATGATTGAAGCTGAAGGTATGATCAATAACCATGCCTTTACTATTTTAATAGACTCAAAAGCTAGTCATAGTTGCATATATCCTAAATTTGTGGAAAGATTATGTTTGTCAAAAAGAAATCATGAGAATATTAGCTAKTACAACTAGCTACAAGATCCAAGAGAAATGTTGTTGAGTTGGTTAAATCATGTCTAATGGGCATGAATGGGATGAGTACCAAGGCAAATTTGAACATATTTCCTTTTGGATCATATGATTTCCTAATTTCTATGGATTGKTTGGACCCACACCATACCATCTTAGACTGTCGCAACAAGGAATTCACTTGTTGGGGTGAAGAAGGAAATCAGAGAACAGTCCAAGGAATTCTCAGGGAAGTTGTTCTCAAAGAAATCTCAGCACAACAACTAAAGAAGTGTTACAGGAAGGGTTGTCAAATATTTTCAGCCCATATGGAGGAAGCATCTAAGGATAAGGTTCCAAATATGGAGGATCATGCAGTCCTAGAAGATTTTGAAGATGTGTTCAAGGAGGTACCAGGAATACTTCCAAAGATAGATATTGATTTCTCTATAAATTTAATTCTTGGAACAACTCCAGTATCAAAGACTCCTTATAGAATGAGTGCACCAGAGATGAAGGAACTACAAACGTAGCTTGAAGAACTTCTGAAGAAGGG
>JASDQU010884757.1:11305-33734 GCA_032191745.1 Picea mariana
TAGAAGATTTTGAAGATGTGTTCAAGGAGGTACCAGGAATACTTCCAAAGATAGATATTGATTTCTCTATAAATTTAATTCTTGGAACAACTCCAGTATCAAAGACTCCTTATAGAATGAGTGCACCAGAGATGAAGGAACTACAAACGTAGCTTGAAGAACTTCTGAAGAAGGGGTATATACATCCAAGTGTATCACCTTGGGGTGTCTCGATCTTGTTCATAAAGAAGAAATATGGGACATTGATATTGTGCATTGATTTCAGACAGTTGAATGAAGTGACTATAAAGAACAAGTATCCTCTACCAAGGATTGATAATATTTTCGATCAGTTGAAGGACGCTAGAATATTTTCAAGATTGATCTCAGGTCAGGATACCATTAGGTAAGGATTAAAGAGGAAGACATCAACAAGACCCCCTTTAGAACAAGGTATGGTCATTATGAGTTCATAGTGGTTCCATTTGGGTTATCAAATGCACTCGATGTTTTTATCTACTTAATGAATGACATTTTCTGAGAATATTTAGACAAGTTTGTCATTGTCTTTTTTAATGAAATCCTTGTATACTACAAGATAGAGGAAGAGCATGAGAATCATTTAAGGATGGTGTTGCAAGTGATAAGAGAGCTTCAGTTGTATGCTAAATTGAGCATGTGCTCATTTTATCAAAACATAATTCACTATTTGGGGCATATCATATTTGAAGAAGGAACAGTCATGGACCTTGAAAAGATTGAGGCCATTAAAGGGTGGACAAAACCTAAAAATGTGACAGAATTCATATTCTTCATGGGTCTAGTTGGCTACTACAGAAGGTTCATTGCAGGGTTTTCAAGAATATCTCACCCCATCACTTCCTTGCAAAGGAAGGGGAAGAGGTTTCAATGGACAAAATAATGTGAAATGAGCTTCCATCAATTGAAGCAGCTTTTAACCAGTGCTCCAATTCTAAAGATTGTAGATCTAGATGAAGATTCCATAGTTTTCATATATGTGTGTAAAGAAGGACTAGGAGGAGTCCTTATTTAGAAAGGATTTGTGATATGTTTCGAGTCCAAAAAATTGAAAGATCATGAAAGGCTCTACACCACTCATGACTTGGATTTGGAAGCCATAGTGAATTCTTTGAAGAAGTGGAGTCACTACCTCATTGTTATAACCCTAAATTGCACCATACATGCATACCTGGCATCAGGCCATCTTACTTGCTATTTTTCCAAGCCATCACTGAGCAACACTTCTTAAAAACCACATTTTTGAAGATGTACATGCCATGCACCATTGATGCCCATGTACACACGCTTGATGCACCACTATAGCTCACGTATGTATGCTAGCTACACCATTACAGCCCGCGTATACTCACAAAATTTGTAAAAATTAAAACGTTGCGAGGAATTCATTGAGATTTCGGGCTATTGGGTAGTTTCCTAACTATCCCACCGCCTGTAGTTCGTCACCAAACCGAATAACCATCCTTTTGTCATATAAAAGGAGGTGTTGCGGTCTCATTCCAAAGATAAGCATAAGAACAATGAAACTCTTCCCATTTCACTTTCCCCCCTTGCCCCAAGCATTTGCAGCCACATTGTGAGTTTTGAGCCATAATTCCCTATTCTTGCATTTTTCCTCATTCATAAGTTTATGTCATTTCCCTAGAGAGAATTTTGAGAGGAGAAAGATACGTGGAAGGAGTTGGAGCTTGGTGAAGAGGATCCCAGGCCAGGTTCGAGGAGCAGTCGTCGATCTCATTTGTAAGTGACTTTGTGAGATTAATATAAAGAAGTAATTTTTCTTTTCTGACATATGATGTGTTCAATATTTATGTTTGATTTATATTTGATTATGAAATCTAACCCACTAATCATATATAAGATGCATGCTTGTAGTTCTTTTTTTATCCTTTTATGAATACAGGTCGGACTTGGGAGGAGATTTGTAATCAAGGAACAACCGAACACAAAAGGATCGACACTAGACACGGAGTTTAAGGTTGAGTTACTAGATCCTTATACTTTGTATTTTATGCATGAATGTGGGGTATTGTCGATGTAGTTGTTAAAAGTAGGATAATTTAGACGGTTAGCTATGCCTGCACATTGAACTCTAGTGTAGTCCACAGGGTTTTTTTTATGCTATAGCACTCATGGGAAAGAGGTTTGAACTAAGGACAGGCCATAATGGTTTGAAGTATCTATTTGATCAACCTACTTTGAAAGCTAGGCAGAGTAGATGGATGGAATTCCTATGTGAATATGACTTTGATATCAAACACATAAAAGGAAAGGAGAACAAAGTGGTTGATGCACTCAATAGGAGAGTGCATGAACTACATGCTACAACCATTAGCATGTATCAGACGGATCTTAAAGGTAGGATTTCTGAATCTGCAAAATTTGATTTCCAGTACATGGAATTGGTAACTAAATTACAGCAAGGTAAAATGCAGCAGAAAGTTGAAGATTATAAATTGGGAATTGATGGAATTCTCGTGTACATAAACATAGTTTATGTACCCAATTCTCCTTAATTGAGGAGTGAAATTTTAAAATAAATGCACAATGTACCTTATGCAGGACACCCAAGATATTAGAAAACAATTTCAGTTGTCAAGAGCCAATATTATTGATCATGCATGAAGAGGGAGATTGTTGAATACATAGCTAAATGATTGGAGTGTCAAAAGGTAAAGGTTGAGCATAGATACCCAGTTGGGTCGCTACAGTCGTTAACCATCCCTGAGTGGAAGTGGGAAGTGGTGACAATGGATTTCATCACAGGATTGCCAAGAACAAGAAAGCAACATGATGCAATCATGGTAGTAGTGGACAAGCTTACTAAAGTTGCCCATTTCATTCCATTGAAGACCACTCACAAGGAAACTAATGTTGTTGATATTTATATGAGGGAAGTAGAACGCTTGCATGGCATTCCCAAGACAATTGTGTCTGACAAAGACCCAAAGTTTACCTCAATGTTCTAGAGAGGATTATTCAAGGGGTTTGAAATGAACCTGAACTTCAGCATATCCTATCATATTGAGTATAATGGAAAAACAGAAAGAGTTAACCAAGTGATAGAGGATATTCTAAGGATGTATGTGATGGAAAAACCATATAAATGGGAAGATTATCTACACTTGGTAGAATTTTCCTACAACAATTGGTATCAAGCATCACTAAAGATGAGCCTGTTCGAAGCACTTTATGGCAGAAAGTGCAACATCGCAGTAAGTTGGGGAAACCCACCTGATAGGGAAGTGGTTAGGCCAAAGTTTTTCAAAGAAATGGAAGAGAAAATGCTGAAGATTAAACAGAATTTGAAGGCTGCCCAAGACAGACAGAAAATTTATGCAGACAAAGGAAGAAACCATAGAGAGTTTAAAGTGGGTGATCATGTTTTCCTGAAGGTGAAAGCCAACAAAATTTCCCTGAAGCTCGGAAGATGTTACAAGTTGGAAACCATATTTTGTGGACCTTTTGAAATCCTAGAAAGGATTGGACTAGTAGCTCATATGCTTGCATTGCCTACATCCATGAATGTTCATAATGTATTTCATGTATCATTTCTCAAGAAGTATATACCTGATGTTAATCATGTGATTGATTGGAATGTGATTCAGGTGGAGCAAGAGGACACTTTGTAAGTGTAGCCCATGTGCATACTAAACTAGAAGAGAAAGCAACTCCGGAAGAGGGACATAAATATTGTACAGGTTCAGTGGACCTAGTATGGTTTTGAGGACACAACATGGGAGCATGAATATGCTACGTGGGAAAAGTACCCACATCTTTTTGAAGATTTTGGAAATCTTGTTGTGGTTGTGTAAATAAATTTCACTGAGGACAATGAAAAAATAATGGGATGGGATTGTAACACCCCAAGGTTGAGCCCCTACTAAATTATAATTATGTTTATAGGATGGTGAGACAAGTGGCTATAAGATAAGATACTTATGTGTTTATTAGACTGGAGAGCCCAGATGCTAAGGCCAATGAGCCTGATTTTTGTATATGTAAATACACACATCATTAATAAAAATTACATAACTACATGTAGACCCTCCACAAAGAAAGAGTTATGGAGGAATAAGCTCCACTAGGTAGGGAAAGGGCTAAGTGTCTAAGAATAGGGGTTAAGCTAGAGGGCCTACCTCTAAAGGAATAATATTATATTATTATTTCCTAGAGGCTAAGTTTTGACTTAACCGTGTTGTCCTAAGTTCCTGGGGAAAGGGGACGAGTGTTAAGTGGAGTTCATGCAGCTTTAGGGAGACATGTGTCAACCTGGGCGCATGCAGTTTTTAGGTGGGAAAGTCATCTTGCTGGGGGCTCCTTCACCATTCCATTTGAACTCTATCGAGGTTATCCACCTTGGAAGAAATTGGAAGAAATCCATACTCCCCACTGATGCATGTGCCATTGTAACATGTAGATATAGGAGTTGTCATATTTATTTCCTCTGAATCCCAACACACTTGTATTTTCTTGAGCCCATGCTGTGTCTTAGCGGTTGACTGTTGTTGCCAACACAGTTCCTTGGATGAGCTTGGCTTGCTGCCATATTCTATGTCCTTACCTGTTTTTCATTTTTTACCATCACCTGTGCATTAGCCAAATTCTATTGTTGACATCACCCATGTCCATTTGACTTAAGAGATGAATTGAAGAAGCAGGTTGTTAGGCTTGTGAGCAAATCTCCTCATGTGAGAGAGTTTGTTGGGGAAGTGAGTTATCCTAGAGGGAGTCTCGTAGAAGCTACAGTACTATGATACTTCCGGTCCATCTTGTTGATGAAGCCCAAGGAAAGGGAGGTGTAGTAGTCGATGGAATTGTAATAGTGAAGGTGTACCCTCCTGGGGTGGAATAGGCATGTGGGGGATGGGGGTTTGTGGGTTGTGGGCATAAGTGGCTCCTAGGACAAAATCCTTCCTCTTGTTCTGTGTGACTTCCTTGTTGTCCTTGCCAAGCCTAGGAATCCCTTTCCTGGTAGAGTTTAGTCCTATCTCGGGGGTGACCCACTGCTGAGCATGATGAGAAGGGTGGTCTAGGGCTTGGAGGTTTGTGGAATGTCTGCATGCAGTTGGTGGGCCTCAATTAAAATATAAGTACCCATTTCTCTGTTCATTTACATGTTAGTATTTTTATATGTTGTTATATCTATGGTTTTGTCTGTGATTATTGCATGTATGCTTTTACTGTTATTTTTTCATTAAGATTTGTGATAGCAGAACATAAATCATCTGTTAAATATTGGTATGTTTTATTGTCGCTTCTGCTAGAATATGTGTATGTACAGAATGTTAATGTCTAGTTAAAATTGCATTAGAAATATATCCATATATATGTGTGTGTGTGTGTGTGCGCGTGTGTGTGTGTATGCACAAGCATGTTAGTATTGGTGGTAATGTTTCCTGGCCTGTCTGTTTAAGATCGAGAAGGTTACAAATTGGTATCAGAGCTAGTTGGAAAATATAGGGTTGTTTGGGTAGCGTTACCTGACAGAGGTTGATGGTCAGGGGACGTTACATAAGTGCTTGTACTCATTGGGAGATATCTCCATGAATTATTGGTACATGAGGATGGATTTCCATGACAAGGGTGGAAACTGAGTCATCCTAAGAGGTATGTCAATATGTTCCCCCAGAATCTTGTCTAACCAGCACATGGAGGCCCTTTTTAGACAAGGGGATGTGGCATGCACAACATCGTTCTAGATCACTATGGAAAAGTCATCATAGGTGTTGTTGCAAGAGTTGGTTCTAGGTTGTAATAGAGCCAAGCCTTATCACATTTTAAATGAAATAAATTGTGTTGATTGATCAGTCATAGGAGGCTTCTAGAACTAGGTCGGAAACATGCCTTTCACTCATTTATCGATAAAAAACAAAGAGGCATAACCTCATTTGCTAAATTCATTTCAAAATCATGAGGATGGATAGAAGATAGGGGACGAACAAAACTGAAAGAAAAAGCCAAGTATCTAATTCTGATAAATCTGGTCTTCCTTTCAATAGAAGAAATAACACCAAACTTCAAATATCTGAACATAGGTCTTGTCTCACTCATAGAAAGACAGAGGAAAAGCTATGAACAAATAAAACTTTTAAATAATAAAAAACAATTAAGATGCGGGTCTTGTTCTACTCACAAAAAAATAGAGGAAAAAATGCACTTTAAGGAATGCTTTAAATTAGCTACAACAGAAGTATCATTGAGTTGTAACCATTACAAGTTGAATTAATGAATGGAAGGAAGAAAGAGAAGTAATGAAAGCTTCGGAAACAATAACATAGGAAGAAGACATAATTAAACAGTGACAAGGTGTGAAATCTCTTGACATTCTATTTATATTTTCTGAACGGAATGCATTACAAACCCAGCCTCCAAAAGGCCCTCGGGTTGTTCCCACTTTTTTCCTCTTCAAGAAGATACAATAATATAAGCCTTCTACCCTCTTTCGAATAACTAAAAAATGATTTGAATTACTAAAGAAATACCTCTAGAAATGAACAGGTATCTCATGTAGGTATTGAGGTCGAAATCCTCCCTAGGAGGTCGAATTTCCTCCTAAAATATAACAATAGTTACCATCAATTTCAGAAACTTTTTGCCATAGAAAATGAGACAAAYTGTTGAACACTGGTGTTGCRGTTATGGTTTTGTATCTCTTGAATCGTGGTAGCTATGTATAAACTAAAATATTCTTTTCTGCGTCTGTTTGTTCTGAGAAAAAACCTCTCTCAGTTCCTTGAGATCCATTTCCATTTGMTCTAGATCTGCATTTTACAAATATGTGTCAAAACAGGAAAGTATGAGATCCAAAAGTAGGGCTCGGAGATGGATTTGATTCTCCTACTATGTGACACCTGTAGGAAAAATGAGAGAGGTTATTGATCTCTGATTTTTTAGGCACAAAATCCTCCGACAATTTCTAAAAATGATACTTCAGTCGCTCAGAATCATCATTTAAAAATGATGACTCAGCACAATAAAAAATGCCACATTTCTGAAAAATGAACATTATCTTTTGGGGGACTTGTGACTGCCTTCCCAATATCCAAATGAAATTCGGAAGACACCACTGGAAATATTAGTATCTTTATATGTCTATCAACTATTCGAACGTGGAAAACGACCTCTCCACGGCTGATAAAATTGAGTTTTTCCAAGGTCATTTTGTCACTGGAAAAAACCTGCAATTTCGGTGGCTAATAGGCCGAAAACAGGGGTATCTTAGCCACCGAAAGTCCTGGCTTTTGGCAGCTAACAATGTGATTTAAGAGCGCCATAAGCCACTAAAACTCCTGAGACCCTGATTTCAGCTTTTGGGTTTTGGGGAAATGGAGCAATGGTCAAAATATCTATGTCGGCCAAACCCCCGACTAGCGAAAACCCGAAATGGTGACGTGGCATTTATGTAAAAACTTATTATAGAGATTTTATTGTCGTTTATTGCATTCTTTTCATGCCTCCTCGTGACTTGATTTTTGGCTAAAAACAAATCTACACTTTCAGAAGCTAAGGGCATATGAAACCTAAAATTTAGTTTATCAAAAGTCTGCACTTTCAGTAGTTAAACACTATAAATTTTTTCCTGCTAAGCTACCGAAAACCAAAATTTCAATATTTTTTCCAACATAGGCTCCATCTAGGGATGGTTCTTTCCTGCAAAGCACCAAGAAACGTATCCCAAGTGCCTTCATCCATTTGGCGACCTAAAAATTCTGAACCCTGTCACTTTGCTTGCACCTTTATGAAACAAAAAACCGCATATGCATTCATTGGGCTATGGAGTAATAATGTCTTAAATCAAAACCATACAGGATGCCAAACTGAACTAGAAATGTACTTAAAACCACTATTGTACTCTAATGCTCAAAGTCAAGATTATTTATATACATCACCTACTCTAACTACTAAAACATTTCCACTGAATCAAATGATACAAAATGCCAGTGAAGCCAATCCAAAAACTGTCTACTTATTTGAAATCTGCTCACACTTTCTTTGAGCAGGCTAAAAAGGGAAACTGATAACTTTCATCTGAAATGTTGTTTATCATGAATTTTCAAACTTTTCCTCGATTCATGTGACAAAATATCCATGACATAGCGTGTTCCTCCATTAAATAAACCTAAAAGGCCAGCAAAAGGATATTGGAAAAATATATGGTCCTGGGGTTTTAAAACATACAGGACTAATCTGCGTTCTGATTTATAATGCTCAGGATCATTCTCAAAGAGAATATCTAAGCATCCTTCAAGATCATCTACAATGGAATCTCCAAAATCATGGCATAATCTTGTCTGAAGACCATCATCCCTCCATGAAAAATCTGCAACAAGTTTTTCTATAGAAACATTGTAATAATCATCACTATACTCATCATATTTAGGTTCAGCAGATAACTTAGGAGGGTCATAAGTCAGACAAATGATCAGGACATCAACCGTGAGAAACTCTGATCCTTTCTTTGGCATGATTTCTATCTCATATTTATACTCCTCCAAATCACAGTTTAAAACATCCTTGAACAACGAACTTCCTTCAAGGTTATTAAATGTGACATCCCTATCCTCTTCATGAAACAAAAAAGGGCTTACAAGATGATTTCCTAGATGGAAATCATCATCATAAATAGGTTCATTAACTTTCTGTAAGGTTTTAGAAAGTTAAAATGACTGTCATTATTTAAAATCAGATTTACATTTTCAGAAATGGAAGAAGTCTGACTCTCATATCTGGGACTGTGTATACACTGCAAATCTATGTAAGCAGGGGCTGTAACATGACTATGCAGGAGAAGATCTATTTCTTATTCAGTCAAAGAAGAAGGTGGTCTCTGTATTTTCTGGATAAAACAACAATTATTTTATTTCTCTTCTACAGGTTGACCGTGATGTTGAATATCTTCTTCTCGAATATGATCACAAGAGCTATCATATCCTGCTTCTTTATCAGCCAACTCTTCTTCATACTCATCATCTTAATCAACTTGAGAAATTTCTCATATTCCTTCCTCCTATTCAAGAGGATTTGTTTAATCTTTTTGTCTTATGAATTCTATATTACAACAATCTTCAAAAAGGATATCAACTGAATATATCCTCTTACAATGTTGATGAAAAAGTGTGTGAAAATCTTTCAATGAAGGAATATTGGAATGGGGTAAATATTTATACCAGAGTCTAGCATCTCTTTCCAATGAAAAAATAAACAACTTCATGAGGACGTCTTCATGATGTACATTTAATTCATCCATGAGCTTGTGGAATTCAAACAAGTGTTGAGAAGGATTGTCGTCCACATATCCTCCAAATTTAGGAAGGACATCTTCCCAAATTTTAATGTCTGGAATAGTGTTTGGAAAACCATAAACATTTGTAAAGTCCAAAGGAGAAAACCTTGCAGCAGTCCGAGCGATGAACAATTCAACATTTTGAGATCAGTGGAGTCGTCAGTGAATCATGTAGAGTCTTTGAACCAAGGAGTCGTCAGGTGAATGATCATAGCCAATTGAATGCCTATCCCTTGTTCACCATCAAGGAATAGATCTAAACTTTTTGTCATATCCCAGGGAAGATAGCTTCATTCCTCCATCCCCGACAGTGGTGCTAGAAAATGTTGTTGCAAGAGTTGGTTCTAGACTATAATAGAGCCAAGACTTAGCACATTTTAAATGAAATAAATTTTGTTCATTGATCAGTCATAGGAGGCTTCTAGAACTAGGTCTGAAATAGGCCTTTCACTCATTTATAGATCAGACATGAAGAGGCATGACCTCATCTGCTAAATTCATTTCAAAATCATGAGGATGGTGTAACACACCCACCACGGGGCTAGAATATTTTTGAATTTTTCCCCCTTTTTACCAAGGAATAGAGTTCCCAAATTCCTACGAGGTTCTAGCGTAAGCTAGGTCCTCCAATCAGGACCTTCACCACACCAATTCAATGGTTCTTTCGTTGAAGGTCCATCTTGTACAACTCATGCACCAAGCGTAGAATTGACTCCCATGTGTCCATCGATTGTGACCCTGGGCTAAGCCAAGAAGTGCCTTTCTCATTTCGGGACTTCAGGAACTGGGAGTTCGAAATGCCAGGGAGTCAAGTTCTTCGACTCTTCAAACCTTGAAACCCGAAATCCTATTCACACCAAGTAGCTTCAAGATCTCACCTATCGGRACTTCGCATATCGAGATTTTGCGATGTATGAAGACATGGGTTCATACCCTTTGGATTTTCGGGAGCCAAAACTCCGAAGCTCATATACCCTCTAAAATCCTTTCGGGGTTTCGCAAGTCGAGATTTCGCGATGTGCAAGGACAAGAGGTCTCGCATCTAGGTTTCCTGGGAGCCAAAACTTTGAAGTTTATATATATACACTAAGCACGTTTCAAGGTTTCGCAAGTCGGGATTTCGGGACTGACGGGTAAAAGAGAACTTACCCTTAGGTATCCCGGGTGCCGAAACGCCAAACATCAAAACTTATCCACGCTATACTTATTTCGGGGTTTC
The DNA here is from genome assembly GCA_032191745.1 of Picea mariana. Classification (NCBI taxonomy): domain Eukaryota; kingdom Viridiplantae; phylum Streptophyta; class Pinopsida; order Pinales; family Pinaceae; genus Picea; species Picea mariana. The sequence goes on from JASDQU010884757.1 coordinate 21,829, forward strand.
ATACTTCGGGGCTTCGCGACTGGCGAGTACAAGGGATCTTACCCTTGGATATCCTGGGTGTCGAAACACCGAAACATCACAACTCTAAACATACTCTGCTATTTCAGGATTTCTTCCATCGGGAGTTCAGGATGTGTGATGACAGGAGGTCTCGCACCTCGGTTTCCCGGGAACCGAAACTCTGAAACATCGAACTCTAAATACACTAAACTATGTCAGGATTTCGCAAGCCAGGATTTCAGGACTTGCGAGTGCAAGGGGACTCGCCCTTGGGTATTCCAGGTACCGAGACACCGAAACATCGAATCTATACATGCTAAGAAATTTTGGGAATTCGCAAACCAGGTTTTTGGGTTATGCAACAACTGGAGGTCTCGCGCCTGGGTTTCCTAGAAGCCAAAACTATGAAACCTACATACATACATACATACATACATACATACATACATACATACATACATACATACATACATACATACATACATACATATATATATATATATATATCGCTCAGCCTATTTCGGGGTTTCGCTAATCGGGATTTTTGGACTGGTGTACAAGGGAATTTACCCTTAGGTGTCCCGGGCACCGAAACGCCGAAACATCAGATTCTAATCACACTATACTCATTTTGGGGTTTCKCAAGTCGGGATTTTGTGTCTAGTGAATATAAGAAAACTGACCCTTGGTTTTCTCGGTTGCYGAAACACCGAAATACCGAGCTCTAAGAGACCCACTCTCTCTCGTGCAAGGTTTTCAAAATTAGGCCTTAAAGTTCTTCATCGGGTTCCTGGGCAGAYTTTCACYAGTTTTATGACCAGACTGAGAGGTCTTCTTAAATCCCTGAGTTGTTAACATCTGTGATAGATAATAAGAAAATTCAGGATTTTACCAAGGCAGTAGTCCTTTCAGGGAACTTACCCCAGCTATAGAATGTAAGGGAAYGATCCCAAAAGGGTGTCCCTGTGGGGAATCTATCCAGGGCAGCCTGAGAGGTAATTAAGGGAAACAAATCTCCCGAGAGCATACTTGAAAACTGAATTCGTTCAAGTACATATATCTATATATATATATAAACCGAATGTGGTCTTTCCAACATAATCATGAAACCACCATTTCCGATCAAAACACCATGCAGACATTTTTACACAGAAACCATTTATAAGTGTTCAAACCATGAGCATACATCCCAAGATATTCAATGCAAGACACAAGATATAAACACTTCTCAGAAAACACCAGGTGATGCAACTGCTGTGAGGGGTGCTCGTTTCCATCCAACCATAGGCTCAGCGATTTCAAATGGATTTACCACTAGACACCCCTGAGCTAGACCACGATGTTGTGAGACTAAGTCTTTGTTCGTCAGAAGTCAAGAACGAAGGTTACTCTCCTTCTTCTCTGCTTATTAATCACTCTCTATATTTTTCCAGAGTCCTTTCGATTTCTCCTCTCTTGCGATCTCTGTTGCAATTGTCCCCTTCCCACACCTCTTTCCTGCCTTTTCTTTTCTGGCAAGGTTGCGTGTCACACAAATTTCCCTGCGGTGGTCAGGTCTGAGGCTTCCATAGATGGGCGGTTCACCCCCATCCCTCATTAACTCATGAGGAGCCTTTTCACCTACCAACCTGGCAAGTAATTCATTTCAGGGCCAGTAAGCCTCTCTTGATCTTCAGGCCAGTGAAGACCAAATACGGTATTGGTTTTAGTGGAAGTTAATGCCACCATTCTAGGTGCCTTCCACCACCTTTCATCAACCATCGTGGTCTCATTTTAGCACATTCCCCTCCTAGCAGTCCTGCAACATATATTCATAAAATTATTTACATTTGTCAACCTTTTATACCAAGGTCCATTCAAAATCACACATTCACATCTTGAGTCTGCCATAGTTCTTGTCTAGTATAGTTATTTTTACAGGCTGGGGGAAACAGGGTGTTACAGATGGATAGAAGATAGGGGATGAACAAAACTGAAAGAAAAATCTAGGTATCTAATTCTGATAAATATGGTCTTCCTTCCAGTAGAAGAAATAACACCAAACTTCAAATATCTGAACACAGTTCTTGTCTCACTCATAGAGAGACAGAGGAAAATCTATGAACAAATAAAACTTGTAAATAAGGTAAAACAATTAAGATGCAGGTATTGTTCTACTCACAGCAAAACAGAGGAAAAACTGCACTTTAAGGAATTCTTTAAATTAGCTACAACAGAAGTATCACTGAATTGTAACCATTACAAGTTGAATTAATGAATGGAAGAAAGAAAGAGAAGTAATGAAAACTTTAGAAACAATAACATAGGAAGAGGACAGAATTAGAAAATGACAAGGTGTAGAATCTCTTGGCATTTTGTTCTATATTTGCTGAAAAGGAATGCATTACAAACCTAGCCTCCAAAAGGCCCTCATAAATCCCTCTATCAATCCCTGTATAAATGAACAGGTATCTCATATAGGTGTTGAGGTTGAAATCCTCCCTAGGAGGTCGAATTTCCTCCCAAAAGATAACAACAGCTACCATCAATTTCAAAAACTTTCTCCCACAGAAAATGGGCCAAACTACTGAACATTGGGGTTGTGGTTATGGTTTTGTATCTCTCGAATCATGAAAGTTGTGTATAAATGGAAATATTCTTTTGTGCATCTACTTTTTCTGAGCAAAAAACTCTCTCAGTTCCCTAAGATCCATTTCCATTTTCCCTAGATATGCATTTTACAAACATGTGTCAAAACAGGAAAATATGAGATCCAAAAATTAGGGCTCGGAGATGGATTCGATTCTCCCAATATGTGACACCTGTAGGAAACTTGAGAGCATTTCTTGATCTATGATGTGTTAGGCACAAATTCTCTGACCGTTTCTCAAAATGATACTCTAGTCACTTAGAATCATCATTTGAAAATGATGACTCAACACAGTAAAAAATGCCACATTTCTGAAAACAAACCTCATCTTTAGGGAGTATTTTGACTTCCTTCCCAATATCCAAATGAAATTATGAAGACACCACTGGAAATTTTAGGATCTTTGTATGTCTATCGACTATTCGAACGTGGAAAACGGCCTCTCCACGACTGAGAAAATTTAGTTTTTCTAACGCAGTTTTGTCACTAGAAAAAACCTGTGATTTCAGTGGCTAACAAGCCGAAAACAGGAGTATCTTAGCCACCAAAAGTTCTAGATTTCAATAGCTAACAGTGCAATTTCAAAGCGTCATAAGCCACTGAAAGTCTCGAAACCCTAATTTCGGGTTTCGGGTTTCGAGGAAATGGAGCAATGGTCAAAATCTCTATGTCGGCCAAACCCCCGACTGCCGAAAACCCGAAATGGTGAAGTGGCATTTATGTAAAACCTCATTATAGTGATTTTATTGTCGTTTATTGCATTATTTTCATGCCTCCTTGTGACTTGATTTCTGGGTAAAAAGACATCTACACTTTCGACAGCTAAGGGCATATGAAACTCAAAATTTAAGCTACCGAAAGTCTACACTTTCGGTAGTTAAACACTATAAATTTTTTCCTCCTAAGATACCGAAAGACAAAATTTCAATATTTGTTCCAACAACAGGATCACCAAAAAAACCCTATGGATATCAAGGAATTACTTGGAAAGCATGAAAGAGTGTTCGAGCCATTGCCAATGGGGATACCACCTGACTGAGTATTTAAGAATGTCATTGAGCTAGAAGAGGGATTGAAGCCCGTGATCACCACCCCATATAGGAATCTAAAAAGATTCAAGGAAGAAATAGAGAAGGCCATAAAGGAATTTCTAGATATGGGACATATCGGGCCTAGCTCTATTCCTTCCTCTTCGACAGTTGTGTTGGTGAAGAAAAAATATGGCACTATGAGGATGTGCATACACTACAAGGCACTAAACAAGAAGACTATCAAAAATTGATACCCAAGACCCAATATTAATGAGTTGATTGATGAGATGCATGGGGCGATGTACTTTTCAAAGGTTGATATATGATTAGGATACCACCAAATTTGATTCAAAGAGGAGGATATCCATAAGGCAACATTCAAGTGTGACTATGGGAAATATGAGTTTCTAGTCATGCCCTTAGGGTTGACTAATGTACCAGTTACCTTTCATTCATGCATGAACCTTATATTGAACAAATGGTTGAGAAAATTCTTATTGGTGTTCTTTGACAATCTTTTGATCTATAGTAGAACATGGGAGGAACATCTGAAGCATGTGGATGAGATTCTCACCATTATGGAGGAGTGGTCACTTTTTTCCAAGGAGGAAAAGTGTGAGTTCGGGTTGATAGAGATCCTCTATCTGGGGCATGTGATAGGTGTTAAGGTAGTAGCAGTGCATCAAGAGAAGATCCATACCATCTTAGACTGGCCCACCCCTATGAAACTCATATATATTCGAGGATTCTTCAGGATATGCAATATTATAGGTGCTTTGTGAAAGGATTTTCACAATTGCTTGCACCATTGATAGACCTCACCAAGAAGTGGGGTTTTGATGGTTAGAGGATGCACAGGTAGTATTCAATAGAATGAATAGGGTGATGAGAAGTTTCCCAGTATTATCACTCCCATATTTTATGCATGCATTGGCCAGATTCAATCAATACTTGATAGGAGGATGCTTTGTGGTTAGGATTGACCACAACAGCTTGAGATATTTCTTGGAGCAGTAGGACCTAAATGAGAGGAAGAAGAAATGGGTGAGTAAGGTGCACTCATATGATTTTGACATTGATTATGTAAGGGGGAAGAATAATATAGTTATTGATGCCTTATCCAAGAGACTTGTTGAATCATCCATGATATAGATCTTAGCAGACTGGAAGTCCATTCTCTTGGTGGAATACTCCAAGACTAACTTCACTTGTGATCTAATGGCGGTAAATATTCAGGATGACAGGTACATGGTAGTGTATGACATCATCTAATACAAAGACAAAATATATATTTTCCCTGAGTCCACACTTAAGGATAATATTTTGAGGGCAGTACATGATGCACCATTGGCAAGGCACCAGGGGTATCTAAAGACCTACATGTAGGTGTGGGAGATATTCTTATGGAAGGGTCCCAATGGTGATGTAATTCATCATGTGAGTGAGTGCATGGATTTCCAATAGAAGAAGTCAGAGTTCACACATCCTACATGACTACTTCAACCATTGTCTATTATGGAGCAGAAGTGGAATAGCTTCTCCATGGACTCCATCACAGGATTTTTAAAGGTGCAGGGAAGGGACTATATCTAGGTGGTAGTGGATAGATTGACTAAATATGTGCACTTCTTTTTCATTCATACATATTACAACACATTTCAGGTAGAAGACCTATTCTTCAGGGAGGTTTTAAGACTCCGTGGTCTTCCAAGAAACATAGTCAGTGACCAGGATAGCATGTTTTTGAGTGCATTTTGGCAAGGGTTGTTCAGGATATCCTAGACAAAGTTGACACCTAGTACTAGCTATCACCCCCAGACAGATGAGAAGACCGAGATAGTAAACAAATGTATTGAGGGGTATTGGAGGAACTATGTGTCAGGGAAGCAACAATCATAGATAAAGTGGTTTCACATCGGGGAGCATTGCTACAATACCACTCATCACATATCCATTGGGATAATCCAATTTAGGGAATTATCCTCCACCTCTTCGGCAAATGTTCCTCCACTAGATGAGGAAGGGTATCTGGTTCTAGCTCCTGTGAGGATTGTTGATGTTAGGGAAATAAGTTTGAGGAGAAAGGTCATTCGGGAGTACTTGGTTGTATGGAAAGGATTTCCCATAGAATATGCTACCTAGGAAGAAGAGTAGATCTTACAACACCCTAATCCAGAGTTGCTTGAGGAAAAAAAATGTTGGGAAGGGAGGAATGTAATGTCCCCTTCCAATTGAAGGAGGATGACTCAATAGCCTATATGACTCTTGTAGGGTAGAGTTAATAAGAAAAAAGGGATTCAAGGAGGTTTATTTGGTGTCACTAGGTTAAAATCATAACAAATCCTAAAAGTGACATTAAATAAGATAAATAATTATATTTAATTCAAATTGGAGGGAAGTTAAAGTAAGGTTTTGATTTGGTCAAAAAGGGGAAAGATATAGAAGGTCCAAAGGGAGGATAAATAGAGGAGTAACCCTTCTCTTTGGCATGATGTTTTATGATCTATTTTTTATGTGCTCCTTAAGCCAAGTTTTCATTAGGGGTTGGAAAAGTCCTTCCATTTTAGTTTAGTTTCGGTGGTGCAATATCCACTTGTTGGCAACCAAATCAATTTTTCTATGATCCTATAACCTGCCTACACCTATGTCTTGTGAACATCAATTTTTTCATCGCATTTTTCAAATAGACGACACTTTCATTTCTTGCGACATTTGCAAATTTGTCTTCATTAAGTTTTCAYGACTGTAAGCGTGAAAAACTTCCCCTTTCGACGTCACTTTTCGATCACTATCTGAACTGTCATGATCTTTTTATCGATATTTACTATTGCACTTACCTTTTGTTTATCGTTATGTGGCTGAAAGAACTTTCGAACTATACTCATTGGACAATTTTATATTGATTGCATAACTTGATTTTATTGAGTTTGTAAGGCTTTGAGCATTTGGATTTACACTTTTTATGACATGCCTTATCATTGGTTCTATGAAAATGCATAGGGGTTTGATTAAGTTTTTATATATGATATAATCCTTATGTTAATCTTTATAGCTTTTGGCTTTTCAACTATTATGAATTCGTTTTGGCACATTGGTTAAATATTTATACAATGGCGCATGGCTAATATTTGGTATTGGTTTCGCGTTGACTATCGTTGGTTTAAAAAAAATTACACTCTAAAGTTGATTTGTCACGTTGGCATAACACTCAACATTTGATTCTTTGGTTGGCCAAACGATATGGTTTTTGAGCTATGATTGTTTGAACAGATGTGTAAATCGACGGTTGTACTTTACCATAACTATCGTGCATCGCAGTGAATGACTCCACCACCCTTGCATGCGTGCATTAAAACTTAACCCTTTTTGCTCGTTCATTGTTGTTAGACCAAATAGCTTTGCTCCTGTATGTGTTCGAACCCTTCCCTTACCATGCATTCAACTCCATGGCACCAGTCGTGCGAGTTGAACCCAATGGAAAACAGGCCATGTTGATGTTTGATAATGCCCGCCAAGATTTGGCAGACATTGGATGGCTTACCTTCGTGGAACGTTTCGATGGTTTTAACCTTTGCATGGCTAGACAGTTTCCCATGACCTTCAATGGTTCTCGAGCCAAGGTCGGTGATATACAATTGGAAATTGATGAACAGTTTATCAGTCTTGCTACGGGTTTGCTTGCCACTAGACAAAGATGGTTCAAGAATTGCAAAGTCGAGGAGGTCCCATGGACACTGCTCTTCCAATCGCGCAAGGTTACCTCGTGTGATAGAGGTATGCCCGTAACTATGCTCAAACAACGTTGGCATGATTTATTGATGATAATTAAGCAGTTTATCACCTGTGAAGGTCACTACGGGCTGGTGTTCTTACACCACCTGCGTTTGCTTATGGTATTTATGGGATATCAACTCAATATGCGCTATTATTTGCATCGAATCCTGTTTAAAATGTCTAAGAAGTATAAAAGACACCAGGATTACAGTAGCCTTTTTCATTACGGGCTTGTTAAGCTTATCGTTATCTGTCATTTGAGTTTGCACGGGGATTGTTGGAGCAATTTCGTTGCTCGGAATGGTTTCGAGGATCCGAACCCGACACAGGTTGACAAACCTGTGGTGAGCGAGGTCAAGGTTGTAAACCCGGTGCCCTACCATATCCTACTACCTAAGCCCTTGGTTGATCCTCCTGTCGACTTACCCCACACCGTGACTAACAGTGTTGAGACTGTTAAGCCTGTGACAAAGAAGCCCAAGCCGAATCTCACTACAAACGCCAAAGGGAAAAAGAATGCATATTTGATTTCACGGATGGCAAGAAATAAGCCAAAACCCCCTGTCGAGCTTAACCGTACCCTGTTGAGTGAGGACTCTGATTCGGAGGTGGAGCGTTTCTTGGCTAGCGAATACCCCTATTAGAAAGGTTTGTGTGCCGAACCCTCGTATGATTTTGTGTTGAACCTACCCCCCTGCCTAAAGGATGACCCTAACTACCCAAGCATTAAGCTGCCATGTGAAACCCTCGGTCATTCACCTAAACCCTCTCCTGCTTTGTCTAAACCTACAGTGTCACCCTATGACCAATGCAATTCATGGTTGGAGCGATATTATAATGATGTCCCAATACTCCAGTCAAAGATTCAGTCACTAGAGGACTAGATTGCAGCCCTGACAATCAAAAAGACAAGCTACAAGCGACAGATAAGAAACAAAAGACGACCAGCTCCATCTTGCTCAAGAACGTGGAATCAGCCACGGCTGTTGTGAATTCCAAGATGGCATAATCAGGTGGCCTTGTCGCTACACAGGTATGGAAGATTTGATTTCGTTTCATTGTGTAAATAATCTAGGTTGATATATTGTTTGTGATTCAATTTTTAAACAGTTCTGTTCACAACATGAATGGCTCTGTTATATTGTGTGCATTATATATATAGCTTTTCTTTGAATAGAAATAAAGTTCGATTCGATATACGATTTGATTATTCCCAGTATAGAAATCATTAGATTTCGATTGGATTTGAGTGGCATGTTTTGAGATTTGATTGACTAGCTTATAAGATTAATGGTTTACCTCCAAATGAATTGATTTGTATCCTGCTCAGATTTGATTTGGTTTTGATCCTTGTGCTATAAATGGTTTGATTAAGTTTGATTGTTATGATCTTGCCCGGATTCGATTTCATTATCATTAGTATACTAGGACCAGTAAGTATTTCGGGAAGATGCATGCTGTGTCGTTTGATTGTTTCCGAGTTAAGGATAACGACTCTATTTCTCTAATGAAAACAATACGCTCGAATAACCTTCGCGCCCGGATTGGGAAATGAACCCGAATCATAACAACTGTGTGAAAATATTATCCAATTGATTCTCTCTGGTTCTAATTTGGCAAGTTTGTTCTATGAGTCGAATTTAGATTTTAATTGATGCTCTGTATTTTAATTTTGTGAAATGAATTGGTCAAACCTTGTTATGATTCGTTTGATTCAAACGATTGTGATCAAAATTGATCGGTCTTGTCTGCTCGCTTTGCAAGGATCAACGATCGAAATCCATGACAAATTCTGTTTGATCCTGTTACGTTTTGGTTATGTGCCAGTTTTGGCTTGAACTCATTCACAATCTAAATCTTTGGCTATACAGTTATTATGGTAATCCTGTTCGATGCGATGATTTCTACCATTGATAAGATGGGTATAACGAATTTTTTGCGATTTGTTATGTTTTCAACTAGATATCGAAACGATCTCATTCGATTTGCTGAGAAACGATTATGATGTTGTTACATGTGATTTCATTTACTCGATTTGTAACGATAATCGAAACAGAGTATTTCTATCTTTGAATTTGATTAAAGGATTTGAATCTTTTGCTATCAGATTGTATCTATTGTTTAACAATCACATATGATATGTTTGGTTGTCAGTTTCAATTGGATATGAAGCAATCTTTTACTTTTTGATTATGACTCTGAAGACCCGATTTTGTGGTAATGAAACAACAGAGTATTCCTGTCTCTGTGTTCGGTTGAATCACTTTTGATCGTGTTTAATGTTGAATGATAAGATCATTTTAATCTCAAATAATTCGTTTTAAAATGATTGGATTTAATTCTTTTAAAAGATTTGATTTGATTTCAATTCTGATTCTGTATATTATTTTAGACTAGCTACAGAATCAGATGATTCTATAGCTAAGTCTGTGGAAACAGATTTTTATTGTTTTGATCATAGAATGTCTCTCTAACTTGTTATTGTTGGTCCATTTCAGGTGAATTCGAAATTGCATTGGATTGGATGGACAGTTTAGAGGATATTTGAAACATTTTAGTTTCATTTTAGTTTCCTAGTTTAGTTGATTTTGGGAATATCTTCCCAGATTATGTAAACAGTTTGATATTATCCACAGGGAGGTTTTACCCTGTGGAGAGACTTATAAATACCTCTTATTTTGTAATAATATCATCCTCATTCATGGGAGAACAAGGATATAGAATTTTAATACAGACTGAGACAGAATTTGATATTTTGCTACAGCTTTAGCTTTTCATGATATCAATATTTTGTTTTATGTTTATGTGTATCTATTTGCATTTGGTTAATGACTACTTTAGCTATCTTAGTCTTTTGCAAATGATATAATTTAATCAATATAATCCATATCTAATTTCTTCCAGCATATAAAAAACATAGCAATTACTTGATTCAGTTTGTGAATGACAGGTTTCTCTTCTTCATAAGTTGAATTATTAAGTATAGGTTTTTGCATAATAGGTTTCCCTTATTACAGAGATTTATAAATCATATAATTGTTATGATTTTTTTTATGTCTTGTTTGTCCTGTAAACAACTCAAAGAGCATTGCAGCTAATCGTTTACGAGAAGCTTTTGGATCATTTGGTGCGAGTTTCCTTCCTCCGACCAGCTTCGCAGTCATCATACACAGGACAAATCTGGAGCATTTCCAGGTCTGTTTGTTGTTCTTTTGTCTAGTATATTTGTTAGTATTTTAGTGAATTAGTATATTAGATCGTTTAATTTCAGTAAGTTTTATCTCTTGTTCATAAAATCATAAAATCAAAAGAAATACCTTTCTTTGTCTTAGGGCAGATTGCAAATGAGTTTTCCAGGTTTTATTTAAATCTGTATTTTGTAGATATTGTATATTTGTGAATAAGTTATATTTACGATAGTAGTTAGTATAATATTAGTCAGTAGTTTGTATATATATATATAGTAGATTAGTAGTTAGTTTTAATTAGATTAGTGTATTAGTTAGTTAGTTAGTTCAGTTTGTTTTATTTAGTTTTATGTTAGTTTAGTTTGTTTTATTTGTTTTAGTTAGATTATTTTTGTTTTCTCTTTGGTTTTCTTAGAACCTTAGATCGGCTAACGGAGCCGCTAAACCCGTCAGTGTGGTTCATTCCAAACGGATTGGGTTATTAGACAACCCCGGACCGGTTCCATTCTCTCAGTTGATGGACGGTCAATTTCGCCCATCAACAAATGGCACTAGAAGGAGGGCCTGAACTTAATTAATGGCACGAGGCGGTTGCAAGACTCCTCGCCCCCTAATCGCTCACCTATAGTGACTAGAAGCCGTTCACACGATAACATTCCCTTTCAAACAACAACTACTTCAACCGAAGATGCACAGATCACAGTTGAGCCAGCAACCCCTAATCCTACAGGTGGTGACTTAGAAGAAATTGTTCGCCGATCTCTTATTAAAACACATAGTGCCTTAGCTAGTTTGAGGCAACCAAACCGTCCATGGGGTCACCCTTTGGATTTCTCTGATATCAGAGAAAAATTAGGTAACACTAACCTCACTGTGAATTCTACAGATCCAAACTTAAATCCTGCTGCAGGAGGATCTGGGATACCTCCTTCACCACCTCCATCATCTCCTTCCTCTTCTGGAGGAGATTCCTCTTCTGACGAAGGAAATTCACCTTCTTGGCCTTCCACACCCACTACCCCCAGGGCAATGGCTTAGCAGAATCAACAAACAAGAACTTGATCAAAATAATCAAGAGAACTATGGTTGAAAATCACAAGAACTGGCACAATGCACTGCTGAACGCACTGTGGGCCGATAGGGTAATGCCCAAGGCCGCTATAGGTAACTCCCCCTTTTTTCTCGTTTATGGCAGAGAAGCAATTCTGCCACCGCACATCCTTCTTCCTTCGCTTCAATTGTCACAAAAAGTCCAAGAAGAAGATTGTCCCCCTCTAGAAAGCC
>JASDQU010884758.1:5011-31978 GCA_032191745.1 Picea mariana
TTCCTGCAAGTTTTCTAACTTAGCTTTCTTCTTAGTGAGATTTCTAGCCTTCTTCCCTATGATCTGAATTACTAGGTTCCTCTTTCCATTTTGATTCTTGTCTGCACCTGACATAGTAACTTCACGCTGATGAGATTCTTTCATAGGGTTCGAGAGTAATACTTCTTCTTTTTCTGGAGTAGGTGCTCTACTCTCTTGCATGGATAGGTTTCTCAGGCCTTCTTACATTCTTTCAACTTCGATGGTCAGGTATTTGGTTCTTAGTAGCTTCGACTTGTCCTCCTTCTCTTCTATTAAGTGTGCTATTCTTCTATCCATAAAATCCATTAGCTCTTTCTTTTTCTGTTCTATAGCTTCCTCTTCTTTTTTCCTTCTGACTTGATCTTTCTCAATCCAGGTTTTTCCTAGCAAAAGAGAAAATGGGGCATTGTTCTCAACAAAATTAATGACCTTGAATTCTTCCTCTGTCAAAGATCATGAGAACTCATAGGTATCTGGGTAATTCTTCCACATAGGGTTATCAATTTTCCTTTAAACAGTATTATTCCTCCCAGTGAAGGAATCATAGTTGGCTTTCCCAAAATCTCCCAAGTTCTTTTTGTCATGATATTCACTTATGTTTCTGCATCCAATACACAGTCTATGTTGAAGTCTCCTATTCTTGTTTCTATGCTCTCTTTCTCTTTTAATATCTGTGATCATTCAGGGTTTCTTTCATTTGCAATAGTACAGTCTCTGATTCTTTCTGGGGTTCTATCATATCCTTAGTTTCTTGGCCTTTCTAATGGTTTTCTTGTCTCATGTTCATCTTTTCAACTTTAGTAATCACTCTAGGGCAATCCAGTACTTCATGGTCCATATATTTACAACAAAGGCAAATAGGACCTCTACCAAGGCATTCCTTAGCAATATGTCCCAGTATTCTACAACTATAACAAATAGTTAATCCTCTCTTTCTCTTAAATGATCCCTAACCTTTCCTGTAATGCGCACTCGTATCACAGTGATGAACCTGCAAAAAAATATTTCCAGGATTCTGCATCCACTTGTTAGTCCAAACATTCTTTCTATGCATAGGAATAACATATCTTTCATTATTTCTATCAGATCTATTCGTTTCATATCTTCTTTCTTCTAACTGCGCCCTAGTTATCAGACTAGGACAAAATCTATCAAACATACCCAGATCCATTCTTTCGAAGAAAAATTTTCCACTTATCTTACCTTTATCAGAGCACAAATCTTTAATATATTACCTCTTTTCTTCAGATCAGAATTCTTTTCTTAGAATAGAGATTCGCAAGTCAAGTAGACTATTGCGCACTAGGGCAACAGATCTACGCACAAAGATTTCTCATTTCTTCAGCTCCCAACAATCACAGTTTCAAGTCCCGACAATGGAACAATTTGTTGGCACATGGGCAGACCCAGGGTTCAACGCTACAATAGCGCACCAACAAAACCCTAACTACCGGCCCTTTCGGCAACACTTGCGAAGTAGATGAAGTCCCACCCAAGGTAGAGGCAGGGAGGGTTTTAGGACTCAAGTGTCTACTACCTAGCTGGGACACAGATCTGTGATTACAGCACTCTAAAGAAGAACTTATCAATTATCATTCATTAATATTTAACCCTTATTCACATCGCAAATAAGACCCTAATTACATAACAGTGTAGTATTCATTGATATCTAACACATTCAAGCACTTAGCACAGATAAATAGATCGAATATAACATTCATTCACATTACTAAGCACTAATCTATTGTATCAAATGCATCTAAGCATACATAAAGGTAACAACACTAAGCATAAATCACATCAATCACATAGAGCAACCATAACATAGGATATACGTGATTCACCCCCAATGTGGGGCTACATCCGCCAACTCTTCTTCTTCTTTATTGTCTTATGTCAATCTTTTTACATGCATAGAGCATCAAACCTAACTCTGCATGGGACAAGAGATTTGAGCGCACCTTGTTGGATCCTCCTTCTCTGAGTTAGATCTCAGCACAAAGCCTTCTTACACAGTCTGCACACAAGCTTCTTACAATCACTTGCACATAGCTCCACGAGTCTTAACACATAGTATGCACAAAGCCTCTAGATCCACACTAAGCCGATTCTACTAGGCCTTCTCTAGTGTCTACTTCTTACATCACCATGGTATCTATTCATACTTTACAAAATGGGCCTAAACATGGGTAAAACCCATGGGCCAACATCCCATACCCATTACATAAACCCTAAACCCCAAAAGTGCACAAAAGGTGGTGAGATCTCGCGATCTCCGCTTTGCTTCGTGCTCTGCCTTAAACCAACCCATCGAAGTCCAAAAATTGGTCAAACATGACTAGCATTTCCACAAAACCTGGTCAAGGGACAACAATGTCGTACAATAGTCGACACTGTTGGCTGACACGAAGATCACTTCCTTGGCAGAGCCATCCAATGGTGTAGGGTTGTGGGTGAGGCATTGTCAGAAGGGTCGGCTGCTTGATGACCTCTTCTCAGATGAGGTTCTTCTAGCTACCGCTATCGACAATGAAGTGTAGTGGGGTGCCTTTTTCCCACATCTGTGAATGGAAGAGGTGCTCTCCTTCTTCTGGCTCATCTGGTTCACCATGCTGGAGCTTGGTGGTAGCAATGGTGGCACTGGGTATCGCGTCAATGATCTGTCTTCCCCTTTCTAGTTCTGACTCATAGTCAAAAACTACATCTGATTCAGAGGCTTTCACTTCAGTCACCAGCCACTGCTTTGAGTGGTAGTTAGCAATGTTATGCCAAGGGCTCTTATGGAAGTCACACCACTTCTCGGTATCTTTGTTTGTCTTTTCGGTGTCCTTCTTTGCTTGCAGCTTAGACTGGTTGTCTTGATACTGTCCATCTTTGCTCTGTCCTTTGTTCTATGGGTTGGGGCTGCCCTTTCTTGGCTTTTGCTGTGAGGGGTTCCCAAGCCCAAATTTTTGCATCTTTTGTTTGAGCTTCTGCTTTATTTTGACGGCATATCCGTAGGCCGCACCCAAGGACGAGATGTCCAGAAATTCAATTTCAGTCTGGATGTATCTATGTAGAGCACCACGATACTTGAGCACCAGGTGTCGCTTTGAATATTTGATACTCATCTTGGTGCACAATGTATGGAAGATATTTGTGAACTCTGGCACTGTTTGGTCTCTTTCTTGCCGCAGTGTAGTCCATTTGGTATACAAGCCATTATAACTTCTGACAGGGTAGTATTATTCCTTAATAGAATCTTTGAAGGATTCCCAGGTTGTCATGACTGTAAATAATTAGGGTTCCTCTATTTCCTTTGGCTCATAGAAAGTTTCCCACCAATCTTTGACATG
The DNA here is from genome assembly GCA_032191745.1 of Picea mariana. Lineage (NCBI taxonomy): Eukaryota > Viridiplantae > Streptophyta > Pinopsida > Pinales > Pinaceae > Picea > Picea mariana. The sequence continues at coordinate 8,368 of JASDQU010884758.1, forward strand.
GGGAACGGCTTTGAAAAGCGCAAAAGTAATATTTTCTCTATTCAAAAAGTTATGGATAGAAAAATACCCTTCTAGTAGATTCATCCACTTGTCTACAACATCTGCTTCTATGTCACCTTCAAATACAGGAATATCGAAGTTGATTTGTACCTTGAAGGGGGCGGTGCCTCCGCTCGAAGAATATGAGTCGCCTGTTGGTAGCCTCTGAAGGATTTGCACAAAATTATCCATCATCTCATTCCTCAGTTGTATGAGGGATTTCTCAAGCAATATTTTGAAAGGATCGCATGTCCCATCATATTTCCTTTCTCCTTCCATGATAGGTCACTTGGGCATGTGAGAGATTTTTTCCTCAAGAGAAACAAGCTCAAGACCCAATTCTTTGTACTCTCACCTCGTTGGGGACATGCATTAATATGACAAGGAGCATACCACTCTGATACCATTGATCTAGATTTTATGAGAAGAATGAAATGACTATAGATTATTAACAGATGCTTAACACAGAATAATAGAGATACAGTAAAACCGGTTTTCTATTCAATAAGGAAATAATCTGAAACTGTAAAATGCGGCGGAAAACAAGCTTGTTAGCATGGTGGCAGCTTATCTCTGAGAAGAGATGTGATGGTTGTTCTCATTCACAAGAAGATGGTTAAAATGAGGCTCTAAAGGCCTTTTACAATAAACAAGAATTTCAAAAACCCTAGACATCAAAAAACCTAACCCTGGGAGATCAAGCGGCAAACGTCAGGTGGGCCTTGTTTGGGTAAGTTAGTACATCAACTTCCCGGGGTCGTAACTTTTGCATACGATCTTTTTTTTAGGCACACGATAGCCCGTTGGAAAGGTATAACTAAGAAGAACAATTTCAAAATGGCCCAAGTAAGTATCTCTAGTAGTCACCTCGGCCCCAAATCCCAAAAAACGTCATTTAGGGACTCAAAACAGCCCCGGAAGTTTGGATACCGAACAACTGTTGAAAAATTGCCAAGGTGGAAAACTATTTTTCAAGCCATTGGAATAGGTGGGTGGCCACTGATATCCACTTGGATCAATCCTCCTTCCTTAGGAAGCAATGGTCTCCATTGTGTTGAGTTCCCCCATCAGATGAGGAACTTTCTGCTGAATTTGGCCCCGGGTGAGCCACTTGCCTTGGTGCAGGAGCTGCCCTACTTTGATGACTCGAAAAAGCTGAATCCTTTGTTGTCGAGTGCCCTTGATCTGTGTTTCCACACTCTAATCATTGGATTCCTATTGTATGCAGTTGGGGTTGAGCTCTGTTGGTGTCAACTATTCTTCTACTTCTGAGGTTTTCAATAATGGTGGGAAATAAGGCCGAAGGAGATCCACGTTTAACATTGGGTGTAGGCCAAGGAAAGGAGGAATGTTGAGCTCAAAAGAATTATCCCCCACATCCTTGGTGATGGTGTATGACCCATAATGGAGTGGGAAAAGCTTTCGATGGGGTCTTGTAAGGCATTCTTTCTACAAGTGCAACCAAACTTTGTCGCCCACCTCAAACTTATGTGGCACCCGATGTTGATCATGGCGTTGCTTGTACTTGTCATTGGACTTTTGTAGGATATCTTGAACCTATTGGTGGATGCACTGGATCTTCTCAATGAACTGGGTGGCATTGTCAGCTTCAGTTGGAGTAGGAGATGAGTCAGTCGAGGTGACCGCAAAAGGAAGTGCAACATCTATGGGACCCAATGGTTGGAATCCCAACCCCACCTGAAAGGGGATGTGGTCGGTTGAGCTATGCAGGGCTTGGTTGTAGCTATGCTGGACATAGGTAAGACTCTCATCCCATGTGTGAGGGTGCACGTAATTATACATGCAGAGGATATGCACAATCATTTGATTTACGACCTCAGTTTGGCCATCTGTCTGGGGGTGGAAGGTCGTGGATTTGGTGAGCTTGGTGTCTAGCAGTGACCAGAGGCTCGACCAGAATGTGTTGAGAAATCAACTTACCCGATCTAAAATAATGGTTTGTGGGATTCCAAAATGTACCTAGAATCATTCAAAGAATATATTGGTAGTGGCCTCTACTATGATGCTCCTTTTGCAGGCAACCAAAATTGCCACCTTAGAGAAGCGATCAACAACCACAAAAACACAGTCATTTCCCCACTTGGTGGATGGTAGGCCCGACATGTAGTCCATTGAGATGGATTCTGTTAGCGTCAGAAGTCACTCCTGGATTGCAGCAGGAGCAGAGCCCGACGCCCATCATTTTAATGTCACGTTTTGTTTATAAAAGAGATGATCAAATGGAAGTAAAACTCAGAACAGTATCGTTTCAACTCTGAAACTAGGCCAGGCGTGCATGGGCAAGTGAGGTCTTAGATAAACTTCAAACAGTGAGTTGTAATAAGGGTGAGTAAAGGGAAAATTTGTATAATAAGAGTGCAAGAGTCTGTTATAAACATCAGGTTTCTAACAGACTGTGAGAGAAAGCATTCAAAGGCAAGATCCTCTTACATCCAAATGCAGAAAACTAGAGAATACAACAATGCAACGATAAATCCTTTATCATAACATAACTGTAACAATTCATATGAATCAGTCGATCATGAACCCTCCGATATGAGATGAAAACATAGACGAATTAGGAAAACTATTTGTCATAAAACAAGAAATCTCAAATACAGATGCACAACCAGGAAATTAGAATGGTTGTTAAAACTTTACAGTCGAGAGCTTCGCTCTACCATCGATAGATACAAAAATGGAGAAAATGCCTACATATACTCAAAACAACAACAGCAACACAATCGAGACGCTGCATTAAAAAACTTTGCGTCTGCATGGCTTCTGACAATCTGCACCTGCAGTGTCTGAATGATCGTGCACCTATGGCAGACATAATCAAACTCCTGATAGTTTCATGGGTGAATCGACGTGCCTTTAATTCATCGCCAGACTTTCCCATTATGGTGGAGGCGATGTCCAACCACTACCAACTACCTCAATAACTGCTTTATTGGGATTTGCGAATGGCCTGGCTGACTCGGCACCTTTGGGACTTGGAAGGTCCCTCGTACTGCCACCTAGATTAGCTGAATGGCCTGATGAATATGCGTGGAGACCAGCGCGAAGGATAGGGCGCATAATGGGAGTGGTGGCACCAAAATCATGAGGGTGAAATAAGAAGTGATGAGGTGTGAAAGAGGTTCTAGGGGAAGACACATGGCGGAAGGAAATAACCGAAGGGAGCAAAAGATGAGATATAATGGGCTTGTTATTAATGGGAGGCTAACGTGGAATGGAGAGGGACACATGGAGGATGGTGAGTGGATGGTGAGTGGATGATGAGATGGGGGGAAGAGACCACATGGATGGAAGGAGGGGAGATAGACAGGTGTCAGAGGATGATTAAGGGCTAAAGGGAGCGAGCCTCATCTCACGGTCAAGTGAATAACAGATGGCAAGGGAAAGGATGGTACGAAAGATGACACGGCAAGAAGGGGTCCCACGTTGGTTAAAAGCAGAGCAGCTGAGAAGGATGGGATTTTCTGAGCACCATTGATCCGGGCGTGCTGATCTCAGCCATTGGAAATATGTATGCCTGATTCCGGACCCCCCCCCCTTCGCTTAAAGGTAGAAAGGTGGGGGGGCTCCGAAATTTCTTTGTGCACTGTTGATCCAGGCGCGCTGATCATGATCGTTGAAGAGGTGCGCACTCGATACCGGGACCCCTGCCTTCGCTTAAAGGTAGAAAGGCAGGGGGGCTCCGGAATCCGACATGCACCATTGATCCGGGCGCTCTACTTCCTGCCGTCCAGATTTGACTGTCTTTTAGCACAGGCGCATTTTGCACCCCGCACTTAGGGAAATTGGGTTTTTAACCCAATCCCTCATGCTTTTATCCCCCTTTACAAGAAATGTCGCTAACATTAGGCTCCATGGGGGATAGAGTCGTCCCTGTGATGCTCTAAGAACTCTTTTGCAGATCCAGTGCCTCACTGTCGGGCTAGGGAGTCATTTATTAAGCTGAAAACAAAAATAATATTTACAAAACAAAAAAGCGCCAACCACGGCTCACAAAAAACACTTTTTCAAGAAATGCCCATTTACTGGGCCACTAAAAACTTCTTTGCCTTCCAGACTCTACAACCTATAAGTGTTGTTTGAAAGTACTTCAAAGATCTTGAAAGGACCAAACCAAAGGGCATCAAACTTGTTGTGCTTGCCCTTATCCTGCCTGGGTGCATCCCATTTGAGCACCAGATCACCCTGCTCGAAATCTTTCTTTCTGCTCTTCCTGTCGAAGGTTTGCTTGATCTTCTACTGATGATCATGGGACCTGTTCATGACTTGTTCCCTGATCTGCTATATTTCCACCATTTGATGAATCCTTCTGACCATATGGTCAAGCTCTCCTTCAATGTCCTGGAGGAATTTTGCCACAGATAAGGCGAGCTGAGTAGGTAAAACAGCCTCTGTTCCATAAACAAGTTGAAAGGGTGAGATGCCCAGGGACTTCTTTGTTGTCACTCGATCAGCCCATAGCGCAAATTTGAGTTTTGAATCCCAGGCCCTTGTATTGTCTTCCAATAATTTCTTAATGATCTTGATCAGACTTTTATTGGAAGATTCTGCTAGTCCATTTCCTTGAGGATAATAGGGAGTAGAGTGAATCAGTGAAATCTCAAACTGTTCACAGAACTTGACCAGAGGCTCATACCTGAAGGAGGCAGCATTGTCAGTGATAATTCTACTAGGGCAACCAAATCTGGCTAAGATGTCCTCCAGGAAGTTGATAATTACTTTGTGAGACATGCTCCTGGTGGGGACAGCTTCTAACCATTTGGTGAAATAGTCTGTTGCAGTCAAGATCCATCTGTGCTGGCCACTTGAGGGAGGATGAATTTCTCCAATGAATTCCAATCCCCACTGCTGAAAGGGTGCTGAAACTACTACAGGCTTTAATGGTAGAGGTTTGAGCTGCTGCTTTCCTGAGAACTTTTGGCATTTGATGCAAGCTCCGATTTCTCTGCAGACATCAAGGAACAAAGTGGGCCAATAATATCCAGCCTGGAGGATCTTATGGGTTGTGGCCTTCCAGAAATGATGGCCTCCACAAAAGCTCCCTTGGAAATCAAACATAATTTTTTGGGCTTCTTATAGGTCCAGACACCTTAAAAGTACCCCTAGAGGGTCTTTCCAGTATAAGGTTTGGTCAATGAGACAATATCTGACTACCCTGAGCTTTAAAGCTCTTGCCTTGCTTTTTTCCAGTCCATCAAGAGGCTTCAATTCTTGCAGAAAATACAAGATATCCTTGTACCAAGGGCATGTTGCTAGGGATAAGACACTCTGAAAATCCTTATGGGTTGATTTGACTTGCGGATTTTCTGAACAGGCGTTGATGAAACTAATCCCCAAGGCCTTGCAATTAGATTCAGCTAGCAGCTTGGCTAAACCTTTCCCCTTTATCAACTTGGTGGGCTTAATCTCCATATCGAACTCTAGGATCTTGACAATCCACTTACCTCTTCTTCCGTCTATGTCGGGCTGTATAAGAAGATTCTTCACAGAGGTCGAAGGAACATATGTAGTGATCCTTGAGTGCAAGACATAGACTCTGAAAGATTTGAGGGCTTTCACTAAGGCATAGGCCTTCTTCTCCATGATCTCGTACCAGAGTTCTGCATCTCTCAATGCCTTGTTGTAGAAGGCAATAGGCTGCTCTCGCCCTTCCTCGTTTCTCTGCAACAAGACTGTTGCTACTGTATCACAAGAAGAAAAAGAAAAAATCAGGAAATCTTTGGAATAATCAGGACTTTAGCACAGGTGCCTCAATCAACGCCCTCTTTATTTGGAAAAAAGATTCCCTGGGTTCAGTGGTCCATTTGACTTCCTTTCCCTTCCTGAGCATGGCTATGATGCGTTTCACCAATTCAGAAAAATTTGAGACGAATCTCCTCAGAAAATTTATCTTCCCCAAAAAGGCCTGAACTTCCTTCTTAGATCTGGGAAGCGACAGGGTTTGAATTGCCTCTACCCTACTAGGATCAATTCTCACCCCCTCTGCTGATACTATATGGCCTAATAGCTTCCCCTCCTTCATAGAAAACAAAGATTTCTTGGGGTTCAAAGATAGGCCAAACCTCCGACACTTCAGGAAAACTTTCTTCAAGTGGCAGCAGTGATCCTTATCTGTCCTGGAGAAGACCGTGATGTCATCTAGATATATTACCACAAACTGGTCCGTCTCCCTGAGGAAGGCTATGTCCATGGCCCGCTGAAATGTTGCTCCTGCATTCATCAATCCGAAAGGCATTTTGGCATACATGAATGTCCCCCAAGGAGTGGTGAAGGTCGTTTTCTCCCTGTCCTCAGGCATGACTGATATCTGATTGTAACCAGAAAAGCCATCAATCATGGATATTCTAGATGCGCCAGTGACCTTCTGCAATATGTGTTCCACGTTGGGCAGGGGATAATTGTCTTTCCTTGAGCTCCTGTTCAGGTTCCTGAAAATCAACACAGAGTCTGATTTCCCCACTTTTCTTTCTTACCGGGACCAAATTGGCCACCCAATCAGAATATCTCAAGGGGACAATGATTTGGGCATCTAGCAGTTTCTTTACTTCTTTCTCCATAACAGGTAGCAACATGGGATTTATCTGTCTCAGCTTCTGCTTGAATGGGTTAGCCTCTTCTTTCAGTGGGATCTTGTGCTCAATGACCGATGTGTCATACGTCTTGAGGTCTTCGTAGGTCCATGCAAACACATCAGCAAACTCTCTTAGCAACTCAGTATATTCAGCCCTCTGCTCCTTGGTCAAACTCCTTGACAACTTGACAAACTTAGGCTCCTCTGGTGTGCCAATGTTGCACTCAGCTGTGTTAGCATCATCACCTGAAACTCTACCCTTTAATGCCACATCATTCCCATCGAACAATCTTTCTAACGGGATTAGTCCTCTTGGAATGTAATTGCTCGGTAGTTGAATAATCTGGTGGTTAGCAATTTCATTTAAAAACTCCCCAGGGTGATGGTCACCTTCCATGTCAGGATCCTCATCAATGTGCAACGTAGAAAAGTCATCAATGGATTGGAGAAATTTCTCGATTTCCAGATCATCTTCAAATACCTTCCAATGCTTGACATTGTCCGGTACAAAGGGTCTATATTTTATTTCAACATCAGATTTGACCATAGGCGACAGAGCAGATCCGATCAAACTAGCTGAGACAACTAAAGAATCGGTTGAAGTATTTTCCTCCCTCGAAATGAAAGAAATGTTAAAAGCCAACAAGAAATTATCAACTAGGTCCCATACCTCATTTCTGTAATTCCTGAGCTGGGGATTATTAGCACGATAGGAATTTCTGACCTGCTGGATAATCAACTCAGCATCTCCAAAGATTGCTATCTCTTTAATTCCCATTTCCTTTGTATCCCTCATACCCAGAACAAGAGCTTCATACTCTGCCACTTTGTTGGTGGTGTCAAATTCTAGCTTATATGATAGGGATACAGTCTCCTGAGACGGTGACACGAAAAACACCCCAGCACCAGCGCCTTCCCTGGAACAAGCTCCATCAAAAAACATTTTCCACAAGGGGGCGATGGAGGGAGGGAATTCAAGAGGAGTGGTGGGCTGCTTTCTGATCTTAAGAGGAGGCTCGAGAGCATGAGTGAGTTGCAGTAGACTGGAACCTAAATCAGTGTCCAAGGAAAAAATGGGATGGTTGGTGGGATTGGCTTCATCGCTGATTATATAGGCCAATTGGGCTTCTTTGTATAGCCTCCTATGTTCTCCCCCAAACACTGGGATAGTAGCATAGTTCAGGTCCATCTGCAAAGTTCCCCCCAGCCTTTTTATCCAAGATCTTGACAATAGCATACCGAACTTGGGGGGGACATCATCCACTACAATATCCATGACCACACTTTTCATGGGCAACTGAAACAAGGTCACAACCATTTCTATAATAACTCCAAGACACTAAACTCTCCTAGAGTCAAAGGAATAGAGGTCATGATAGCCTCGGGTGACTTCCAGTCCTAACTCTTCCATGATGGTTTTGGGCATGAGGTTGTGAGAAGCCCCTGAATCCATCAAGCAGTTGCAGTACCTTGTCATGTATGTTCAAGGAAGTGTAGAAGGGAGGGGATGAGTCATTCCTGTATTCTACCATAGGACCTAGAATAACTGTATGCTTTTCATCTTGGAGGTTTATGGAGTCTATGGGAAGGCATGGGGCTTCAGACTGTAAAATCTCAAAGAAGCGTTTTTTGAATTCTTCATGTTTCATTAGCTCAGTGAGGGGCACAGGGATTCTGATCTTTTGAGTCTCATGCTCGAAATTAAAGGAAGATGTGAGCTTTGGAATTTCTCTTATTTCAGAAACATGATTGTGGACTATGGGAGTGAGGGGTTGGTCCTCCTTACCTCTGTGACCATCTGCTACTTTATTGGTAGGCCTCTTTTTTCTAGTGGACTGCTCAGGAACATCAGGTGCTACTGCCTTCTTCTTAGACCTCAAATCATACCTTCCTTGGGTGCCACTAGCTTTGTCTCCTTTGCTCAACTCATTTAGCTGACTGTTCATGAGAGACTCCTTGTATGCTTATTTAGTCAGATGAGGAAAAGGAGGAGTCTCTCCGAAGCAATGGATTTCGGGCTCAAGTTCGTATGTTTCCCCTTCTTCATCTTCAGCCACAAAGTTGTTCTGAAAAGGGGCCTGAATTCTTTGGTCTTCTCTGTTTCTTCCCCTCTCTCTGTGCATAGTCGGGGGAGCGATATTGTTTGGCCTCCTAAAACCCCCTTTGATTTCGGTGCCTTGAGGGCCCTTGTACACTTTCCTCCTTTCCACCTTCAGTCTCTCCATCTCTTCAGATAGAAATTTCATCATCTTGGTCAGTTCATCCACTTGAGGGTGGGGCACCGATGGGACAGAAGTTGAGGCTTTGGATTTTCCCTTTCTCTTGTCTACGTCGGCCTTGTTCCTCAATCTGTCAGCGGCTAATACATTGGATTCCACCTATATAGCCACATCTTGCATTTGAGCTAAGGTGGCGGCTCTTCTTTCTCTCAATAAAAGACAGAAATCGAGGTTAAACGCACCGTCATAAGAAATCTTGGCTGAGGCTTCTGAAGGCTTTATTTCGGCAGGGATTTTGTTATACATCTTATTGAACCTTTTGGAGAAGTCAGAGACAGATTCTCCTTCCATTTTCTTCAAAGACCCAAACTCTGTCATGTAATACATGAAATCCTTCCTATCTCCCCACTGCCTCAGGAAAATGCTATCCAGAGCTTCAATCCCAACAATAGATCCAGGGGCCAAACCTCTAAACCATTTCCTCACCTCGCCATCAAGGCTCTGGACAAAGACTCTCATCTAGACATCCTCATTTTCAATGTTTAGGTTGTCTGCATAACTGTAGAAAGTAGCCAGGTGTTCTTCTGCAGTTATGTCCCCTTCTCCGGTGAACTTGGGCATGTACTTCTAGTAGTCTCCAACAGGGAGGGGATTCATAGGATGAGGTAGGATTAAGGGAGCATACCTAGCAGTGACTATGGCGTCCATTCTATTTGGAGGGGGATTAGCACCAGCCATAGGAATATTAGGTGGAGGAGAATTCAGAGGAGAAGGAGTTCGTGAAGGGGCTACTGGGAATGAATCTCGAAGTGGAGTGGGAAACAAGAGAGGATTCAAGGAGAAGGCTAACGAACTCAAGTCAGCTGGTGCTCCTCTTTGTGCAGGAGTGGGGAAATATTATGTAGTCCCAGGTCTATGCCAAGGAAAAACTTTAGAAGAGAGGGGAGTGACAAGGATTTCTCCCTCCAATCCCAAACCAGGAGGGGAAAACTCAGCAGGAACACTCCCAAAATTTAGGAAACGGGAAACCTCTGAAGGAGGTCTATTAAGAAACTGAGGAGGAGAAAAAGGAGTTCTTATAGAAGGAGATGGCAAATTACCTGTTTCAGCGGTGGAAACCCTTTCTTCAGGGGCCTTTCCTTTTCTGAGAACCACCTCTGGATCAGTTACAGGTGTAGCTAGGGGCAGCTGTGGATGTGACCGTGTATGTCTGCCTCTGGAAGCCACAATTAAAACAGCGGGTTCACTCCAGTGGAGTCGTCACAATGGATTCACCAGGTGCACAGTAGCAATCTTCAAGGGCTCTGATGCCTGATGCACCTTCAAAATCAGAAGCTCAATGCCGTTCAATCCCAGGGAAGGTTTTCAACTTTGTCCCCAGCAACGGCGCCAGAAATGTTAGCGTCGGAAGTCACTCCTGGATTGCAGCAGGGGCAGAGCCTGATGCCCATCAGTTTAATGTCACGTTTTGTTTATAAAAGAGATGATCAAATGGAAGTAAAACTCAGAACAATATCATTTCCACTCTGAAACTAGGCCAGGCGTGCATGGGCAAGTGAGGTCTTAGATAAACTTCAAACAGTGAGTTGTAATAAGAGTGAGTAAGGGGAAGACTTGTATAAGAAGAGTGCAGGAGTCTGTTATAAACATCAAGTTTCTAACAGACTATGAGAGAAATCATTCAAAGGCAAGATCCTCTTACATCCAAATGCAGAAAACCAGAGAATACAACAATGATAAATCCTTTATCATAACATAACTGTAACAATTCATGTGAATCAGTCGATCATGAACCCTCCGATATGAGATGAAAATATAGACAGATTAGGAAAACTGTTTGTCATAAAACAAGAAATCTCAAATACAGATGCACAACCAGGAAATTAGAATGGTTGTTAAAACTTTACAATCGGGAGCTTCGTTCTACCATCGATAGATACAAAAATGGTGAAAACGCCTACATATACTCGAGACGCTGCATTAAAAAACTTTGTGTCTACATTGATTCTGACAATTTGCACCTGCAGTCTCTGAATGACTATGCACCTACGGCAGATGTAATCGAACTCCTGACAATTTCATGGGCGAATCGACGTGCCTTTAATTCATCGTCGGACTTTCCCATTATGGCGGAGGTGATCTCCAACCACTACCAACTACCTCAATAACTGCTTTATTGGGATTTACGAATGGCCTGGATGACTCAACACCTTTGGGACTTGAAGGTCCCTCATACTGCCACCTAGATTAGCTGAATGGCCTGATGAATATGCATGGAGACCAGCACGAAGGATGGGGCGCATAATGGGAGTGGTGGCGCCAAAATCGTGAGGGTGAAATAAGAAGTGATGAGGTGTGAAAGAGGTTACAGGGGAAGACACATGGCAGAAGGAAATAAGCGGAGGGAGCAGAAGATGAGATATAATGGGCTTTTTATTAATGGGAGGTTGATGTGGAATGGAGCGGGACACATGGCAGATGGTGAGTGGATGATGAGATGGGGGGAAGAGACCACATGGACAGAAGGAGGGGAGATAGACAGGTGTCGGAGGATGAGAAAGGGCTAAAGGGAGCGAGCCTCATCTCACGATCAAGTGAATAACAGATGGCTAGGGAGAGGATGGTATGAAATATGAAATGGCAAGAAGGGGGCCCATGTTGGTTAAAAGTAGAGTTGTTGAGAAGGATGGGACCATCTGAGCGTCATTGGTCTGGGTGTGCTGATCTCGGCCATTGGGAAGATGTACGCCTGATTCGAGACCCCCCCCTTCGCTTAAAGGTAGAAAGGCGGGGGGGCTCCAGAATTGCCTTGTGCACCGTTGATCCAAGCATGCTGATCGTGGTTGTTGAAGAAGTGTGCCCTCGATTCCGGACCCCCCCCCTTTGCTTAAACGTAGAAAGGCGGGGGGGCTCCGAAATCCGACGTGTGCCATTGATCCGGGCGCTCTACTTCCTGCCGTCCAGATTTGACTGTCTTTTAGCACAGGCACATTTTGCACCCTGGACTTAGGGCAAGTGGGTTTTTAACCCAATCCCTCATGCTTTTATCCCCCTTTACAATAAATGTCGCTAACAAAGCGCACAAGCGCTGCTTTAAGTCATTGAATGCTTATTATTGGGACTAACCCCACATAAATTTTTTCTTACCACAACCCCTGGTTATTTGGCTGAGGGCCCATGCAATATGGGAGAATCTCAACATGAACATGTGGTAGAAATTGGCAAGGCCCAAGAAGATTCGAATCCCAGTAAGTGTGGTTGGGGCTGGCCAGTCACAGATGACTTGGATCTTGGACGGATCCAGATGTACACCATGATGATCAATGATGTAGCCCAGGTACTGAACCCTGTCAATGTCGAAAGAGCATTTTTCCATGTTGTTGTATAGCTTGCACTGTCGCGGGGTGTGCAGAACCTATTGAATATGCTACAAGTGTTCTTCCCAAGTAGTTTTGTAAATGATAATATCATCCAGATACACCACTACAAAAGTATTGGTGAATGGTCGCAGGATATCATCCATCATCCTCATGAAAGTGGCTAGAGCATTTGTCAAACCAAAGGGCATGACCAACCATTCAAAAAGGTCTTCCTTTGACTTGAAGGCAGTCTTCCATACACCAATATGTTCTATCGGGACCTGGTGGTAGCCAGACTTCAGATCAATCTTACTGAAGTATTTGGCCCTCGTGAGTTGATCGAGGTCATCGATTCGGGGAATCGGGTACCGGTTTCTGACTGTGATTTTATTCAGAGCCTGGTAATCAATGTAGATTCACCATGTTCCATATTTCTTCTATACCAACATGATTGGGCTCCTTCAAGGTGATGAGATGTGATGAATGTGCCCCTTGTGGAGCAATTCTTGGTTCTGTCGCTTGATCTCCTCATTCTCTAACAGAGAGCGGTGATAGACTGGCCCATTGGGCACCAATGCGTTGGGGTTTAGATCGATGGGGTTCTTGACCTAATAGTGCAGAGGTACCCCGGTAGCTGAGGAGAAGATATCTGAGTATTCTTCCACAACCTTATCTACTTGCTTCTGCTATGTGGAGAGGTCGGTCAAAGAGACCCTGGATGTGTTTGTGATCTTTCGCTCATTCTGAGAGCGAATCACTAAGAAGACAAACTTCCTCGTCTGAGAGATGACCTTCCTGCATTGCTTGGCAGAGATCAAGGAAATAGCACTAGGTCGATGTTCACAGCAGGCGAAGTGGAAAGAAGGATGATCGTGGGGAAAGAAAGCGTGCAGAAAGTGAAGCAACAGCTGGAAAGAAACACAACATGTGCACATGCAAGAAAGCGTGCACAATGAAAGCGACAGCTGGAAGGAAGAACATCATGCACACATGAGAGGAAGACCTAATCTTAGTAGGGTTATGGTTTTATTAATGTATTGTAATGGCTGAAGAGCCAAAGATGTATAAATACTGATATTGATGTATTATAGGGGGTTCACAGATTTTGTAGTTGTTCGGATGTAGTTAGCATTCAGGATTTTGTATTGTTTGCTTCGGATTATTATACTATTGTAGTTGCACATGAGTTGATGCAATATTTGATGTGTTGTGACCCTTCTCTTTCTTGTCTTCATCAGTTATTATTATGTTCAATGAATGACTTATTATATTGCTTGTTTAAATGTTGTTGCGATGTTGAGGGAATAAGCTATTATATTTACTACATAGTTGTGAATAACAGTAGGTTGCATTTATAAGTAATAATATATGGTTCAATGGTTAGCGCTCATATCTCATACTCAATCCTAGGCTGTAAACATATAAGTCTTACAGCCACCCATTAAAGCTATCTCGGGTGAGACTGTGCAGCGCATTCTGTGCGCTGTGTTGCCTTCTGGTTTACCAGGAGGGCCAATAGTTTTAGAGGCTTTGTTGGAAATATGAAAGACATGAACCCTTGGTCAATACAAACTCATACAATATAAAGGAATAGCTATAACCAACAAATGGTTTCATTGCCATAGGTAGAAATAGGAGCGGATTGAGTAGAGGAGATAAGTTGAGAATCTATCGGAGGCGGATTAAGAAAAGGTTAGGACAGAGACCAATGAGCCATTAGAAGGGAATGTTGAGACCATGGAATCCCAAAAAAGCAGATATTGAAAGTTGGTTGAGAACAAAAGAGCTAGAATTTGCACAAAAAGACAATAGAAACCCTAAACTATCACCCCGTAAATATCTGGACAAATATGTGTTTATTGATTAACACGAAGTCTTTTTTCTGCGATTTTCCACACTTATTGCAGGAGTGGATACTAAGGTTGAAGGATAACCATGCAACGAACCGAGTTCGAGAGCTAGAGTGGACCCCAGTACAAATTGAGTAGTTACAACAGGTGAACAACAAGTTCACCTGCGCAGTAGACTTTTGGCTTGACAATATTGTGATAGAGTTTATAACAGATTTTGCAGTCGACACAGCGAAGTCGTATAGCGCAGCGGAGAATGAGTTTATATGTGTCCTTAAGGAAGGTACATTCGATCCTTGTATACTTCTATTAAGATACTGCTATATAACAAAGTTGTAATGAAAATGGAGTCAGACAGCTAAACTTCCCTATGTGCATGGGGGAAGGGGGGAAGCACTGACAGAAAGAGGAGAGATGGAAGGAAGAAAGGATAAGGGAAAGAAGGAGGAACCCTTGGACCCAATCATGATGGAGGACAACCAAATCAAGAAGATCATGGCAACAGCTGGAAAGATGTGTAGCAGAGTACCCTACCAATACAAGGTGAATACCAAGAAGAGAGCCATAGCCAAGAGAGAAGGCTTGGCGAGTGATGAGGAAGAGGTAGAGGATCTTCAGGCTATGGAGTAGATTGAGGAAATCATGTGCGCAACATATGAGAGGAAGAAGAGAGGTCCAATAATGGGAGGAGAAGGCAACCATCCTATCCATATTAATGTCAGTGTGGAACCCATAAACCCATGTGCGACTAATACACCAAAGAGAACACCACCGTTTAGACAACCATAGTTCAGAAGCAGTCAGATAGCTGGGAGTAAATCTACACAAGGAACAACAACTGGAGGAGCCATTTCAGGTAGCACTATTCAAGTATATACACCGTACGGAGGTAGTAGTTCAGCATACAGGATGGGAGGACATGATCCCACCATCAGATTACCAGAATTTCAAGGAGAAGAAGCAGAAGACCTTGAGAATCATTTGTTCATTTGTGCAAATATCTGGGAAGAAAAACATATCACTAATGAAGATACAAAATTCGCGTAGCTAGCAATTACGCTAAGAGACTGCGCACTAGACTGGTACATGAGTCTAGACACAAATAGTGCCCCTAGGACGACTAGGAAACTGGAATACATTAAGAAGTTACTGATAAATGAGTTCCAGAAGCCAATCTTAGAGGATTAGTACATGAACGAGATGATCGAAATAAGACAGAAACCAAGAGAGTTTGTATGGGATATTGATCAGAGATTCAAGCGATTGAAGGGAAAGTTAAAATATCTCATGACCGATATGCAGCATCGACACCTATTTGACAACTCACTACTCCCACATTTGAAATACTCGTTGCGACAACAGAAGTTCCAGACATAGGTAGAGATTCTGCAGGCAGCCCTGCAACTGGAAGAAAACCAGTACCAGCAGACAAACCCATCTATTGAAGAACTGAAAGAGGAATTGAAGAATCTAACGTTTCAGCTGAACCAGAATAAGAACAAGGACAAACAAGAATTCGTTTGGTGTACCACATGCAGGACAGAAGGACACCACAAGAATGAATGTCCAACATTCGCGCAATTGATGGCAGCAGGAATGCCAAATCCGTTACCGACGGGAGGATTATGGTTTGAAATCTGCAAGAAACCGGGTCATGATGCTTATCACTGCACAATGATGCAGAAATACCAGACAGTCCCAAAGAGTTCATATTGCACCTTTTGCAAGTCAATGGGCCATGACGATGACATCAGACGCATGTAGAGTACATGTAGAAATGATGACTGGGCAAGTAGTGCCACAATTTAATCAAGTTTCATCTCCATACAACACTGCGTAGCAGCAGTATAATACTGCGCAACCACTGTACAATAACGTGCAGCCACAGTACAACACAACACAGCCTCAGTACAATACCGTGCAGTATAATCAGGCACCTCGATATAACACGCTGAGGGCAGATTGAGCAGGATACAGAGGTGGAGGACGAGCTAGAGGAGGTTTCAGACAAGGTAGAGGACCATTTGTATGTCACAATTGTCAACAACCGGGACACTATGCAAGGGAATGTCCACTTCCACCAATGACTTGTATGTATTGACAGGCATCATATCATGACATAGAAGAATGCCCAACACTACTAGTAAAGATCCAGGAAAAGAGGAACAAGAACAACCAGAATGTTCAGTGGATCTCAGCTGAAGAAAGGGATGAAGGACAAAACATCAATATCATTACTCGCAGGGGAGCTAAAACAAGAAATGACGCAGTTCGATAGGAACCAAAACAAAATCAATGGGTGAAGAAGAACATCGAACCAAAGAAGCAGTTCAACACACAAAAGGAGAAGGAGATATTCAAGCAAGCCAGACAAGAATTTAAGAAGGAGGATATAGCATCGACTTCAACTGCGCAGCAAAACAAAGAAGCACCAGAATACGAGATGTCGCCATTGTTGGATCATACCAATGAAATGCAGTCCATGGGACAAGTAAGTACAATCAAAGGCTTTCTGCAATCATGTGTAAAGGTGCTAAATGATCCATCATCTGTGAAAATATTGCAAAGCATACTAGAAAAAAGTAGCATTGAGACGGAAGGAAAGCTAGAACCAAAGACAGTCAATCACCTACATACAAGAAGAAGAACAAGTAGGGAGTTCAGAATAAATGCCAACATTGGAGATTTGAACATGGGAGACATTATACTAGATATAGGATTTGAAGTGAATGTATTACCAAAGAAGACATGGCATTGCATGGGAGAGCCAAAATTAGGATATTCACCTGTTGAATTAAAATTGGAAAACCAACACAGAGTCTTACCAATCGGTAAACTGAAAGGAGTGACAGTAGATCTCGATGGACTATGCACTAAAGCATACTTTGAAGTCATTGAAATAGTAGAAGGCACAACACCTTACCCAACGTTTCTTGGTATGGATTGGGCGTTTGAAAACCACACCATAATCAACTTGAAAACCAGAAAAATGACATTTGAGTCAGTGGAATATAGGGTCATCGCGCCATTAAACCTATCCGAAGGGGAGAGGTTTGTAGAACCTACTTGCCTAGACCTAGAGGAAATCAACCAGTTGTACAGAACAACTGCGCGCGATGAGGATTACGTAAACCCAATTGCAGATGGGGTACTCAATTGGCAGAGCATTACTTCATGTGCAACAGAATCAGACACTAGGTTAGAGAAATGGCAGCAAAGGCTACATGAAGTATCCACAAGAAGATGTGCAAGAATAGACCACGCAGTAAGATGGGTAGGCACAGAAATCAGAGAACCACCCAGTTTCCACGGAATAAATGATTTGGAAACATTCTTGACACAGTATGAAGATGTAGTGTTAGAGAGCCAGAGACTGTTAGCACTTGATCTAGCACACAAGGCTGCACCTGCAAGATGGTGGGGTGTGCACAAGGAGACCATCACAGATTGGTACCAATGTAAGAGGTTTATGCGTATAAGGTTCGGCATAGAACATAAAAACAACAAACAATAGAGGTATGATGGACAAGGGGCACCAATAGAACACTTGGAGAAGTGTATAACGTTGTGGAAATTGACACCCCCAGACGAATGGCCTCATCATTTCATATACACTCTAGAGGACATACCAGCAAATTGGTATACAGACCAAGAATTGTGCAAGGGAACTGTGACCTTGATGACATTGCAACAGAATTTTTCAATCACTTTCTCATTTGAACATGAGAACCCCAACATAGATGCCGCCCTTAAACATATAAGAGGAGTAATATTTATTAAAGAACTAGATATATAATTTATCATAGAAGAGCAATAGCGGAATAAACAGAGAGTTAAGGAACTGTTGTTGTGCTATCATGTGCAAGAGGAAGCACTAGATGAAGATGATCCACGCAATATTCAGATTCAATAAGTAGAAGGTGAAAGAGATGTGGAAGGTCCACCCATAGAATAGGAAATCATTTTTGCATCGATCAAAGTAAAGAAAGTCAACATTGGGACAGTCAAGCATCCCAAAATGGCCAGCATTGGAGATTATTAGGATGAGCAAACTGTAGAAAGCATCACAGAGTTGTTGCGCAAATATAGTGACTTGTTTCCCACAACCTTTACAGAGATGAAGGGTATAGTAGGATAATTAGGAGAGATGAAGATACCACTCAAACCTGAAGCAAGATCGATCAAACAACGACCATATAGACTAAACCCTATATACAAACAAAAAGTCAAAATGGAGATCGACAGAATGCTCAAAGATGGCATCATAGAACCAATCGAAGAGTCATAATGGATAATCCCAATGGTAGTACAGGACAAGAAACAAGGAGGGATCAGGATATGCGTCAACTTGAGGAAGTTGAATGATGCATGTCTACATGACCTATTCCATACACCTTTCACAGATGAGGTGTTAGAGAATGTAGGAGGACATGAAGCTTACTCGTTCACTGATGGATTCTCAGGCTACCATCATATTAAGATAGCACAGGAGAACAGATATAAGACCATGTTTGTGATGGAATGGGGAACTTATCAGTACACAGTCATGTCGTTTGGACTGAAGAATGCACCATCATTTTTTTCCAGAGTGGTCATCGCAGTGTTTAAGGAATCCATCCATCAGTTTCTTGAAGTATACCTGGATGATTAGATAGTCTATAGTCTATTAAAACACCATGTGGAATTTTTACAACTGATGTTCGAAAGATGTAGACAGTGTCAGATATCACTGAACATAAAAAAAATGCATATTTGGAACACCATTTGGGATACTATTGGGCCACATAGTATGCAAACAAGGTTTATTAGTAGATCCGGCAAAGATTGCAGTAATTATTAATTTACCACCACCAATAACAGTCTGTCAGCTAAGAGTGGCGTCGGGACACACAGGTTACTATAGGAAATTTATCAAAGGATATGCGCAGATCACTACACCGATGGAAAAGCTGCTAAGAAAAGATACAAAGTTTCGGTGGAACGACGAGTGTCAACACGGTCTGGATAGCCTGAAGGAAAAGGTCACCGCGCCGATATTAGTATTTCCAGACTGGGAGAAGACATTCCATGTGCATGTAGATTCATCATCTATAGCACTTGGAGCTATCTTGGCATAGCCAAGAGCGGGAGACTTGGATCACCCGATAGCATTCGCGAGCAAAAAGTTGTCAGAATCGGAGCAGAACTATAACACTACAGAGAGAGAAGGCCTAGCCATGGTCTATGCACTACAGAAATTCAAACATTACTTATTGGGAAATAACTTTAAGATGTTCACAGATCACTCAACCCTGAAATACCTAGTCAAAAAGCTAGTGTTGAGGGGGATAATATGTCGATGGTTACTGCTATTTCAAGAATTTGACTTTGAAGTAATAGTTAAACCATGAAAATTGAATGAAATACCTGACCACCTGTCAAGGGTCACAAATGGAGAAGAACCTATGAATTTAGAAGACAACTTTCTAGATGCATAGTTATTCTCAGTACAGATTGCTGATGAAAACTTCACAGATATCATTCAATACTTGAGTACAGGGACTGCATTGCAAGAATATAGCACCGCACAAAAGAAAAACCTGGTATTTCGCACTGCCGACTATCAATTGATTGCAGGACACTTATACAAAATGGGTACAGATAGCATTTTGCAAAGATATGTGTTAGAACACGAAAGACCAAGAGTCTTAGCAGAAGCCCATGAGGGAATAGCAGGAGGGCATTATGCAGGTAAATCTACCGTGCAGAAGGTATTGTGCACATGACTATGGTGGCCAACGCTTCACATATATTCAAAGGAATACTATCAAACATGCGATGTTTGTCAAAGGGTAGGTAAACCCAACAGAAGGGATGAGATGTCATTACAACCATAAGTAACATTACAGGAATTTGACAAATGGCCAATAGACTTTGTGGCACCAATCAACCCACCATCAAAAATAATAGGGGCTTGGTACATTATCATCACGACAGAATACTTAACAAGATGGGCGAAAGCCGCACCAGTAAGGATTGTAGCGCAGAAACAACAATGCATTTTCTATTTGAACAAGTAATCACTAGATTTGGGTGCCCAAGTGTTTTTATGAGCAACCAAGGCACGCACTTCATAAACAGTACCATCAGTGCTTTGACTGAATAATTTGAGGTCCATGATCATAAGAGTACACTGTATCATCCACAGGAAGATGGCACAGTGGAAGCATTCATCAAAATATTGGAGAACGCACTAACAAAGATTTGCATTTCAACAAGGACGACTCAGACCTCAAATCACTAGCGGTATTATGGGCATACATGACTACGTGCAAAAATTTGACACGACATACTCCATTTAAACTGGTTTATGGCTAAGAAGTAGTGGTGCCTCTAGAATTTTTAGTACCAAGCTTGCACGTAGCAGTGATCACACAAATGACAGAACAAGGTGCAGTATAGGAGAGACTGAATCAGTTACTGACCATGGAGAAAGATCAAATCTTAGCAGGATTCCACCAACAAGTCCAGAAAGTAAGAGACAAATCTTGGCACAATATACACATCAAGAAGAAAACATTCAAGGAAGGAGATCTAGTACTGATGTATGAAAGCAAATCATTACAGCACCCAGGAAAGCTCACAATGCATTGGTTAGGACCATACGAAGTAAAATCTGTCACAGATGGACGAGTTGTACAGTTACAAGATTTATCAGGCACAGAACTCAAAGGGATGATCAATGGGAGCCAACTGAAGTTGTACAAGGACAGTCAACCATCCACCGCACAGTAAAAAAAAATCGAAAAAGAACAAAAAGGAAACAAAACCAAATAGGGCGTAGTGCGCTAGAGGTAGAAAGGACACATGAATTTAGAAACAAAAATTCAGCGAAGGTCAATGGTCACATATAAAGGGAAACAAGTAGGAAAAGCAAAGTCAAAAAAAACAAGATGACATGACAACACTAGGTGGAATTAAAGGATGGAAAGGACCGATGGGACACCACATTAATCGCGCCAATAGAAAACTGCAAGGCAGAGTAATGGAAAGTACGAAACCGTCAGAGGTGCATCGAACCTGTAATTAAGGTGCATTAAACCCATGATCAAGGAAGTGTCCTCGACAAGATTCATGGGAAATCCATACACCACACAGACACGGGAGCCAATAGTCTATTCACGAAGAGAGAACAGATAGAGAGCGACAGAGGCTAAAGAACACAGAGAGAGTTCGTGGAGACCATAGAAACTATTTGAGTCCAGCAGACGTTTGACATTCACAGCCATGGCACCGCCCAAGCAGACAGAAGTGAGCTAGACTGCCAGGACAGCCAAAGTTCAAACTAGGTCACGAGGACGGGTGGAAGAAGGTGAACACCAACCATCGGAGATCATCAATATCGATGAAATCCCATCCCCAGAGATGNACGCCGATACTGGAGGAAATTCAATAGCTAGTAGTAGAGGCCACGAATGTAGATACGCCAGCAACGGCGCAGGAGCCACAGAACCAAGAAGCAGAAACCCTGAAGGAGGTGCAACCAGAGAATATAGAAGCAGCTCCAAAAGTTAATGGAACAGCACCGAAGCCAACAACAGCAGTGGAGCCAGATGAGTTTTAAACAACCATCTCAGACCACTTAGCAGGGGAGACATTTGAAGATGTCTTAGATTGGCCAGAATGGTATACGAAGGAGAAACTGGAAGCTGTTGAAACTTTGAGCTAGCCACCACAGTAGCAGAAAGACAAGATACAGATACCAAGGTCACCTCGCAAGAAACCGTCAGCAAAAATTGTTCTACCGTGCATACTAGCTGGGGTACAAGTAGAACAAGAGCTACTGGGTCATATCAAGAATCTCAAATACTCAGACCACGATGTGGAAAACGAAGGAAAAGTTCCCAAAACTTGTGAATATGGTCTTTACACAGATGATGGGCACAAATAAAGTTGGAGAACCGATCAACAAGCCATACTAATGGGCAACTGGGCTGGAGAAAATGGGAATTTTAGGTCTGTTGGACCTACCACATTTTGGTAGAGGACAGTACGCAATAGTGTGCATCAAATAGATATTATCAGTCACACATGGAGGGGATGTATGGCTGGACAAGCCCATCCCCATAACCGTTGAGCTTA
Source organism: Picea mariana (assembly GCA_032191745.1). NCBI lineage: Eukaryota > Viridiplantae > Streptophyta > Pinopsida > Pinales > Pinaceae > Picea > Picea mariana. Next base: position 30,548 of record JASDQU010884758.1, read on the forward strand.
TTGCGAAAATAACAGGGTTACCAATTCAGGGTATGGATGTCGCGCTGTTTTTGGATGACAAAACCAAGGAGAAAGCGCTAGTAGAAGATATGAAGAAGAATTATGGAATCAACAAGGGAACAAGAGGGATAATTATCAAGAGGATCAATGACGCAGCCACATAATTGGGCAGAAAATTCTTAGCATGCAAGCTGCTAAGAAAATGTCGCAAGGAGGAAGTCCCAGCTGGAGTTGTTGCAGTTGCAGCCCAGTGCACAGAAGGCACCTCAATGAGTTGGGCGCCATACCTATTGAACTTGTTCCTAGATGACTATAAGGATGTGCAGGACCTAGGCACAAATTTCCACTACTCATGGTTGATCACATCAATAGCCTTCATGGGATGGCAAGAGCCAAGGTATGTAGTTTTTTGTACCAGACCAAAGTCGAATCAAGGAGCGAGGTATTTGTTGCTCATAGCTAGGCCAGACTCAAGGAGCAACAAGGAGAATGGGTCCATGTTTTAGGGGTACTTACGCGACCTACAAGAAGCCATCTCCCAGATGTGGAGAATCACACCAGAAGTTGTCGCGCGATATGCAAACATCACCAATTTCCAGGCCACATGAAAAACAATGTGGATACAAGCAAGGAAGGATCTGGATAAACAATGGGTACAGATGCACTACTGCATCACAGAGGGTGATATTGACATGGTCATCAACGAATGGGCTGATGAATGGAGGATCCCAACCATTACCTAGGAAGTGTTGGAAAGAATAGGAGAAGAAGAGGCAGAGCAGGGAGAAACGTAGCCTCCAGAAATCCAAGTGCCCAGGAGACCAAGAACGGGCCAAGGCAAGATAACACAGACAGAAGAAGGGCCAAAGAAGACATGGACCCAGAAGGGGAAGAAGGAGAGTACACAGTTGACTAAGGAACAATAGAAATAGGCTGAGGGAGCACAAGAGACTGCCCCAAATCCCAACGCACAGGAACTAGGGGGAAATAAGAGACCAGTCACGCATACAGGAGGTGGGCACAAGAAATTAAAGGCACAATGAACACCGCCAAAATATACGATCACAGATGATGATGGGGAAATGATCACCAAAATTTTCCAAGATTGTCTAGCTGAGGACCTCAACCATGCTGCACACCACAGGGACAAGATCCAAGAGGAGTTGGTAGACATGCGACATCTCATCAAGAAGATCGGGGAAGGACCGACAACAAGCAGCAAGGGAATCGAACCATCAGCACCGCAGATAGAAGGAAGAGTGCAAGAAGAAGAATGAGAGTCAGTCCAAGCAATACTGCAGCCACACATAACATTCTGCATCAACACTAGTATGCTGCGCAAGGATGAAATTTTGGGGCAGACACCCTTGAAGGACTTAAGACAAATCCAACTTGTGTCGACAAAGATACCATCAGGGATGCTACATAGGT
>JASDQU010884760.1:0-14484 GCA_032191745.1 Picea mariana
AATAGCCTCCTAATTTCATCATCTGAATCGTTCTATAAAAAAATTTATAGTGAAAATGGTAAGATGACCTGTAAATAACATACCTTAGAACACATCACCAAGAGACTTCATCCTCCCTTCAAATTCGACCTTCTTTACTTCATATATCCTCTGAACTTCGACTTAAATCTCCTTGTTCATTAACAAACTTGTGTGTGTAAAATGAATGTAGAATGATATGTATTTATACCCTTTATGTCACTTCCTTTTAACATTAGGGCCAACATGTAGTTTCTGCTTCAATTTACATTGTCATCTTCAAAAATTCATTTCTCCTCAATCGTGAGGATCCATGTGACGTGCCACATACCAMCGGAAGCAGAATGACTTATATTATCCATCCATGGGTGTTGTATCTGCATGTGTAATTTCCTTCATGTCTATCTACTTCGACCAACTATGGGGTCCAAAATCCAATGGCTAGGGTTGACATCGATGACAACAACCAATCTTCCAACAATTGTAGTTCCCACTCAGTAATTCTCAATAACAACAAAGCTCAAAACCCCACAAGAACAGAGAAACAAACACAKAACCAATGGAAAACCCATAACAAAAACTTAGAACATAACATAATTGAAAAGAACAAAATCGAAYGCCAACCCATCACATAACTAAATTTTCTGTGGGGCTTATTGGCTTCTTGATTCCGYTGTTATGMTTTYTTGATTCCGTATCCTTCTGGCATGCGCTAGAAAATTCTAGGTCTTTTCATTGCTCTTCCAGCTGGCACATCACTCTTTTTCCTTGTTGGCACATTGGAAGTTATCTTTCCGCCCCTTGTATTTAATGATGATGTGCTCTGGGGTTCCGCAAAACCTGTATGCGTCCGCAAAACTAKTTCTTGAAAATGGAGGGCCCAAAAGACCCTGACCACAATCCTTGACTCATCCCAAGTCAACATTTCACCTCTTTTATTTGCTTTTTCTCAAATGGAGGGCCCAACATGGTCCAAGTGTGATCGTGTTTATCAGATTGCGGGATGGAAATATGCACTTTCTGTAATACAAAGCCTCAAATGGGCTCATGTTCAGTAACTCTTGATAGCCATTATTATAGGAAAATTCTACCAAGTGTATATATTCTTTCCATCACTTGGGATGATGCATAAAATGCATCCTTAACATATCTTCCAATACTATATTCACCCTTTCATCTTGTTCATATATTTGGGGATGGTAGGTTGTGTTGAATGCTAATTGCGTTCCAAAGCCTGCAAATAGGATCTTCTAGAAATTCGTCATGAATTTCACATCTTGATATGAAATAATGGTCTTGGGCATGTCGTGCAATACAACAATTTCCTTTATAAAAACATCAACAACATCTATAGCCTTATAAGTGGACTTGATTATAAAAAAATGAGTTTGCTTGCTCAGTTTATCCACCACCACCATGATTGCATCATGTTGTCTGGCTGTTCTTGGAAATCTGGTGATAAAGTCCATGGAGATAATCTCCCACTTCCATTTCGGAATTTGCACTAGTTGCAACAATCCTACTAGATGCTTGTGCTCAATCTTGACTTGTTGGCACTCCAAGCACTTAACAATATATCCTTCAATGTCCTTTTTCATTCTTAGCCAATAAAATAGTTGTCTCACTACTATTATAATCTTTTGACAACTAAGATGAACCACATAATGTCTCCTATGAAACTCATCCATTATGAGGTTTTTCAGCTCCATTGAATCAGGTATGTACAACCTGTTGTTGTACATCAACAACTCATATGTTGTGAGCTAGTATTCCTCATACTTTTTCCTTTTTGGTACTTGGTTCTTGGTGCAAGTTTTCTTTTACTAGATTAAAATGTTCATCACTTTGCAAGAGAATTCTGATTCTCTGCTTGATATTAAATTCACACATGCTTGCTGCTGTTAAATGTATCATCTGCACACTTCATCTGAGTGCACCTACCACTCAATTTTCCTTCCCTTTTATATGTTTGATTTTGAAATCGAATTYACTGATCAGTTCCATCCACCTGGCCYGTCTGGCATTCAATGATTGTTGATYAAATAGGTATTTCAATTCACAATGATATGTCATCAAGACAAATCTTCTTCYAAGCAGGTAATGCCTCCACATGTTTAAAGCATGCACAATGGTTGAAAGATCCAAGTCATGATTAAYACAACGTTTCTCATGCTCATTTAATTTCCTCAATTCATAGAAAATCTCATGTCCCTATTGCATGAGGACTCCATCGAGTCCTTCCTTGCCAACATTTGTGAAGACTAGGAAATATTTTTCAGGGTCTATGATTTTTAGGACATGGGCATTGGTTAAGAGGTGTTTCAGCTACTGGAAGTTGGTCTCTAACTCTACTGACCACACAAACTTCACCCCTTGTCTCTGAAATGAGATGATGGGATGAACGATCTTGGAAAATTCCTTAATAAACCTCTTGTAGTATCCAACTAATCCCATAAATGATATTACCTTAGATACATTATGAAGGGTTGATCAATCCATGATTTCCCTAATTGTTTTTGGATCCACAACCACTCCATCTTCTGAAATTATGTGACCCAAATATTGGATCTCTTTCTAACAGAAGTCACACTTTCTATATTTAGCATACAACTAGTGATATCTTAGCACTTGTAGCACCAACCTAAGATGATCTTTGTGCTCCTCTTTGGCCTTGGAATATACCAGGATATCATAAAAAAACACAAGGATGAACTTATCCAAATACTTACTGAGAATGTTGTTCATCAAACAGATAAAGGTGGTTGGTGTGTTGGTAAGCCCAAAAGGCACCACCACGGATTCATAATGTCCATACCTTGTTCTAAAATCTGTCTTGTGGATGTATTCATCCTTTATTCCAACTTGGTGATAACTATATCTCAATTCTATTTTAGAAAAGATTGTATCTCCTCTGAGATAATAAAAAATATTATCAATTTTTGGTAGCGGGTACTTGTTTTTGATGGTCATCTTGTTCACTTCGGGTAGTCGATACACAACCACAAGGTACCATCCTTCTTCTCTACAAAAAACGCTGGTGCTCCCCATGGAGAGACACTTGGCCTGATATACCCTTTATCCATCATATCTTTTAATTTCACCCTTAACTCTACCAACTCTAGTGTACTCGTACTGTAGGGTGCTTTATATGTCGATATCGCTCCTAGTAAAAAGTCTTTGGAAAAATCGATATCTTTCTTAGTTTGAAGTCTAGCTACCTCCTCTGGAAATACATATTTAAATTCATTTAGCATTGGGTGGTCCTCAATATCCACCTTACTATTCTATGCTGCATATAGCACTTGTATTGCATATAAGGGACACCCCTTTCAACTAAACTTATTGAGTTGTAGTGTTGATATTTGCCTCACCAATACAAGATTTCAAATTCCCTACAACACCCTTGTGTTGCCTTCACTATATTCACATTCTAAGGTTTTTTCATGGCAGTCCAATTTCACTTTGTGAACAAACACCAAGTCCATGCTTGTCAGTACATCATATGACCCCAATGGTAGGATATTTAAGGTTGCTTGTGTATGTAGTTCATTCATTTCAAATGAGCATGCTTCAATCAACTATGTCACCTTCCGCTTACTTCCCGTGGTTAGATGAACTAACCACGATATCAAGTGTTTTTTCCTCTGTAAGGCACATGCTTCAACAAATTGGGGTAGAATATAGCTAAGGTTAGAACCAGGGTCAATCAAAATGGAAATGGGTTGCTTGAAAATTATACCTTCCAGCTCCACCATTGAAGCTTGGTGGTTTTCTTGTCAATTCTCAACAAATGCATAAATTCGTGGCACATYCYTGGCCGCATCATTAATGGTAGTATCCTCTTGAACATTGTAAATTATTTTAATGTCATGCTACCTATGAGGGAAATCCCTCAAAAGATGTGCTTCTCCACAATCGCAACATTATAGAGGTCCTTTCTTCAGCTCCTCTACTTTATCCCTTACTTGCTTTGTTGGCTTGTTCCCACTTTGAGATGGAAAATTATGCTAGTGCATACATTTAGTAGGATGAATGTGTTGAGAACCTATTTTTGGGTTTTTATATTGGGATGGTTTAAATCCCTTCCTCTAAAATCCATGCTTATCCTTTCATTTCCAATTCTTAAGAGGCTTCTTCCTATGCTTGGATTGATCATAACAACATTTGGCCTTCTGTTGGCCCTTGACCAAGTTTTGAGGAAAATTTTATCATGTTTAACCATTTTGGGGACTTCGACAGACTAGTCGAAGATGGAGTGCCCAGACAAAGAAGAGATCGCGAGATCTCACTCCTTTTGCGGGATTTTTGGGTTATTAGGGTTTATGTAACGGGTATGAGATGTCAGCCCATAGGTTTACCCATGTTTAGGCCTCTTTGTAAATGTATAAATAAGTAGCTAAGCGAGGTAAGAAGTAGTAGTGGGCTATGTGCACCATATTTTGTAAGTGTTAATGTTGGCTTAGTTCAAGAGATTGTAAGAGGCTTTGTGCACCGATTGTGTAAGGCTTTGTGCTAGTTGGCTCTGTGCCTTGACCTTTTTTGGGAAGGAGGATTTGGCAAGGTGCGTGCAGATCTCCTATCCTTTGCGGGGTTGTCTCTATGGATTTGTGCATAGGAGCAGAGGAATGTAAGAAGCTTGAAGACTAATAAAGAAGTATAGAATAAGATTGGTGGACGTAGCCCCGCACTGGGGTGAACCACGTATATCCTGTTTTGATGTGCTTTGTGTGATGTTATTGATGTTGTTATGTGGTTATTCGCTCAATGTTGTTGATGTTATGTATAATGAATGCATATGATGTTTTAGCTTAGTGATTAGTAATATGAATGAATGCTAGAACTGAGCTGATGCTATGTGCTAAATGATTACATGTGCTTAATATTGATTACTACTGTGCTGATCTATAATAAGGGTTTAACCTACGATGTGAATAAGGTTTAGGAACTAGTGCATGTTATTGGCTAAGTGCTATTTCAAGTGTTGTAATCACAGATCTGTGTCCCAGCTAGGTTGTAGACACCTAAGTCCTGCAACCCCCTCTGCCTCTACCTCGGGTGAGACTTCATTTGCTTTGCATGTGTTGCCAAAAGATCCAGTAGTTAGGGTTTTTTTGGTGCGTTTTTGAAGCGTTGAACTCTGGGTCTGCCCCTGTGCCAACAAATGATTCCGTTGCTGGGACCTAAAACTATGATTTCTTGGAATTGAAGAAAAGAGAAAGCTCTGTGCGAAGATCTGTTGTTGTAGTGCGCAATATTCTACTTGAAGCTTTGTGCTAAGAAAGAAAGAAAGAAATCTGATTTGAAGAAAAGAGGTAAGATCTTAAAGCTATGTGCTCTAGTAAAGGTAAGATAAGTGGAAAGTTTTGCTTCGAAAGTATGAATCTAGGTATGTTTGATAGACTTTATCCTAGTCTGAAAACTAGGGCACATCTAGGATAAATATTTGATCTAAATAAATCTGATAAAGATATAGAAAGATATGTTATTCCTATGCATAGAAAGAATTTTTGGACTAATAAGTGGATGCAGGAACCTAGAAAGAATTTTTGCAGATTGCAGGTCGATCACTGTAATCCCAGTGCGCAGTATAGGAAAGGCTGGGGATCGTTTAAAAGAAAGAGAGGATTGACACCATGTTATAACTGCATAATACTGGGACATCTTGCTAATGAATGCCCTAGTATAGGTCCTATTTGTCTTTGTTGTAAAGATGTTGGTCATGAGGTTTTGGATTGTCCAAGAATGATTGCCAAAGTTGAAAATATGACCATGAGACAAGAAAACTATAAAGGAGGACATGAGGCTAAGGATATGTTAGAGAACCAGAAAGAATTAGAGACTATGTTATTACAGTTGAAAGTGACACTCAATGATCATAGAGACACCATTTTACCAGAGATCTTGAAAGGAAAGCAGTGCATAGAAACAAGAATAGGAGACTTCGACATAGAATGTGCCTTGGATGAAGAAACACAGGTGAATATCATGCCATAAAGAACTTGAGAAATTTTGGGAAAGCCTGCTATGGTTCCTTCATTAGGAAGGATAGGTTTATTTAAAGGAAAGATGATAACCCTATGTGGAAGAATTACTAATGTACCTATGATTGCTCATGGAACATCAACTGAAGCAGAGTTTGAAGTCATTAAGTTTGTTGAGAACAATGCCCCTTTTGCACTTTTGTTAGGGAAGACCTGGTTTGAGAAAGATCAGATCCGAAGGAAAGCAGAGGAATAAGCTACATAAAAAAAAAACAAGAATTAAGGGATTTCATGGCTAGAAAAATAGAGCGACTAATGGAAGAACAAGAGGATAAGTCGAAGCAACAGAGAGCCACAGAACTAGCTGTCGAAGTTGAAAAAACATAGGAAGGCTTAAAAAACTTGTCCATGTAGTAAAGAAGTGTAGCCACCCCGGAAATAGAAAGAGAAGAGGTACTACCTTTGAACCCTTTGGAAGGACATCAACTGTGCGAAGATATTAGGCTAACAGGAAGTAAGAATAAGAATTGAAAGAAGAATCCAGAGATTCAGATCATAGGAAATAAGGCAAGGAAGCTCAGTAAGAAGAAAGCCAAATTAGAAAAGCTACAAGAAGTTCCAGTGAAGACTTATTAGAAGACAGGCTTGCAGAACTTGAACCTTGCTGGAATAGCAGAACAACGCAGAATGTCACTTCGCCACGACGAAACTATATGACCGTTGGAGGTGTCCCGACAGTTAGAATTACGCTCCGGAACGGTTAGAAACACAGTTATTGCCAGAAAGATCGCCATTGGACCGTTGGGATTGCACCATAATGGATGTAATCACATTGATTGAGGCACTCCGACCTGTTGGAGGAATCCATTATGACGTTGCTTATTTAACCTGTCGAATGCTGCGCCAGGACCACTTTTTTCAAACCGAGATATCCAAGCTAATAGAGAATTGATTACATACCGCGCTGTGCTGTCTAGACCTCACCATTCATTTGATTCCCTTGAGTGTCCGTTCGCCTAACCGATTTATTTTATTACAAGTGTGGATGTCAGGTGAGCATAACATGCTAGATAAGTCTGTATAGGAGATGTTGATTGACCTCATGGTTGAGACAGTCATGTCTGTGGGAATACAAGCATCGTCGAATGGTGTATTGCAAGCATCCCCATTGACTGCACATTGTTCTAGCCTAATCACGATTGAGAAAATAATCAAGCACCTCGATGATCTGGCTAACGTGAAGCAGATCCCGTCGGTCTTGCTTGACTACATTCCGCCTCTGGCCGGCACAGTTAGTTGTGACAACGTCTCACGTGACTTTGAGTACATGCTGATCACTGCAAACCTCCTGAAGGAGATACGCGCAGTCGGACCTCAGTTGGAACTGATCCCAACTCTCAAGATCAATGACTTCAACCTCGGAGACTAGAAGAACTATGCGATGCTCGCACCGCGTAGGTACATGGCGAAGATGACTAGGAAGAATCCCAAGATAGTTCCCCAGCCGTGGATTAAGGAGATCGTGAGATCAATGATCCTGAATGTAATGAAGATCCCCCACTTCGACCGACATCAGGAGATTAACGCTTTCATTAAACTCCTCATGTTGTGCTACCATGGAGGGTATCTATGGCTGGATAGGCGCGTCATTGTGGATTCGGCGCTGATCCACCTCATCACTGGATTGAGCATGCAGGGATCGGACCCTCAGTAGTTCTACCCAGGGAAGGCTGTAGATTGCTCCCTGACAAAGCGTATAAAAGAAGACTATGGTGATGTGGAGAAGGGAAAGCGAGGCTACAAGGTAGCCTCCATCTAGGATGGCGTAGTGCGCCTAGCTTGCCAACTGATCGTTGGCAAGCTCATCAGAAACAACCGACTGACACAAGTCACAGGGTTCGTAGTTGACCTCGCAGGGAAGTGTGTCGAAGGAATGCAAATGAACTGGGCGAGCTACCTCGTTAATGAGTTGGAGAAGGACTGTCGTGAAGCGCAGGACCAAGGGTACGAGTTTCACTTCATTTGGTTACTAATTTTAATTTCATTTGTCGCCTGGAAAATGCCGAAAGGAGAAGCCTTCCCAGAAGTCGAGCCATCAGAGCCATTGGTCGCAAGGTTCTGCACCTTGTGGTACACTAGTGATATGGGGAAGTAGTGGAAATCAAATGCCTTGTTCCACGCTTACTACCTACAACTAAAGCACACCATTGAAGCATTCCCACGGATGACCCTGAATACTTTACATCAATACAGACTGCTAGCGAAGTTCCGTGCAGACCGACACTTCATCTACATCACTGCGCGTAAGGATGGAAGTAAGGAGGAGCTGCAGTCGTATTATGAATTGACCGATGAAGACATGGAAGAGATTACTAAGGAATGGCCATCCTAATTCCTTGTACCGGTTGAAGATGAAAAACTCTCTGACCCCGACATCATCAGAAGTCCTTTGGTCACTCAGACTGAGTATGATGGACAAAGCAGTACAAAGAAAAAGAAGAAAAAGGAGGAAGTGCAAGACATAGAAAGTGATGAGAAGGAGAACGCATTGGAAGAGAGTAGGCCTGATTCACCCGTGGGAGGAGGAGGAGACGAAGTGAACCAAGAGGAAGGAGGGGAAGAAGGAGACAAGAAAGAAAAAGGTGAAGTGACACCGCCAAAGGATCCCCTCACTACAGCCGAAACATCGCAGAAGAGGAAGGTTTCCCTGGAAAAACCTTCGGCAAGAAAAAAAGCCCGCACTAACAAGCCTCAGTCGAAGAATGTGATCACAGTGGATGATATTGATCTCATCATCACAGCTGTAGAGGATTCTTCAGAAGACATCTTGCAGTGACACAGAGCAAAGAAGGAGTCTATGTACAACATAATAGAGAAAGAGCTCAAGGACATACAACAATCTATCCATTCGAGCCGCACAGAACCCATTGCGTTGTCGTTATCGGAAATTGCAGAATTGGGGGATGAGCCCACCCAATTACGAAGGCTAGCAGATGTAACCGAGGCTTGACTCTGTCGAGTCCAAGAAGAAAAGGAGTAGGCCACATAAGCCTTAAAGCAAGAAAAGGATGAGGTCCTAGATCAACTTTGAGTTGCACAGAAGGAGAACAATGAAATTCAGGTGAAGTTCGAGCAGAACAATGCGAAGATACAGGAAGAAAAAGACCAACTGCTCGCAGCATAGATTGTGATCAAGGAGGTAGTAACTAGAGCACTTCGCTCTATGCCGGGCTCGGCACAGGAGGAAGAAGAGTCATCCAAGATACAAGTTGGGAAGCTCGCTGAGGCCATTCAACAACTACAAGGAAGAGTAACAGAGCTAGAAATCCAAGAAGTACCTAGAACTCTGAAAGAAGTGCGCGATCAGAGGGAAGAAGCTACCAGGAGCGTCATAGAAAGAATCAGGGCATTGGCCTCAAAGTGTAAAAAATTAAGTGCTCGAAGTGCATATACCTATGAGAGACTTGCAAAATACCTGGAGCTGAGGACATTGGAAGCACAGCTCCAGGAGGCACAACAACAGGCATCCACCGTGCAGGCACATATGAAGCTTCTTACTGTAGTTGAGAAGATGAAGAGATCGTAGGAGTAATGCGCAGTCCAACAACAGATTACTGCTATCCAGAGCAAAGTCATGGAAGTGATATAGAGACTCCAGTCGGTGTAGGATGAAGCCTGCACGCTTTTTGAAGAGATCGAAGGACAAGGCTCATAGCTGGAACAGGTGGTCGCAATAGTGGAACAATGCCTGGAAGGGCCTGTCACCAAGAAATTAATTCAGGAGTTCGCCGAGCAGGAGGTTCTGGCGAAGCAGCAAGTGGAGGTAGCTCGAGCTAAGCTCGAGGTCTTCAAAGTAGTATTTCGCAGATCTGAGTGACTCAGGATGAGTCACATGTGAGTGTTGGGGGCTTGTTGGCCCTTGACCAAGGTTTGAGGAAACTTTGGTCATATTTGACCATTTTTGGGACTGCGACAGGTTGGTCGAAGATGGAGCGCCCAGGTGAAGTGGAGATCGCGGGATCTCGCTAATTTTGTGGGATTTTTGGGTTATTAGGGTTTATGTAATGGGTATGGGATATCGACCCATAGGTTTACCCATGTTAAGGCCTCTTTGTAAATGTATAAATAAGTAGCTAAGTGAGGTAAGAAGTAGTAGTGGGCTATGTGTACCATATTTTATAAGTGTTAATGTTGGCTTAGTGCAAGATATTGTAAGAGGCTTTGTGCACCGACTGTGTAAGGCTTTGTGCTAGTTGGCTATGTGCCTTGACCTGTTTTGGGAAGGAGGATCTGGCGAGGTGCGCGCAGATCTCCTGTCCTTTGGGGGGTTGGCTCTGTGGCTTTGTGCACAGGATCAGAGGAATGTAAGAAGCTTGAAGACTAATAAAGAAGAATAGAAGAATATTGGTGGATGTAGCCCCACACTGGGGTGAACCACATATATCCCGTGTTGATGTGATTTGTGAGATGTTATTGATGTTGTTTATGTGGTTATTCGCTCAGTGTTGTTGATGTTATGTATAATGAATGCATCTGATGTTGTATATTAGTGCTTAGTAATATGAATGAATGCTAGATCTGAGCTGATGGTATGTGATAAATGATTAGATGTGTTTAATCTTGATTACTACTACGTTGATCTATAATAAGGGTTTAACTTGCGATGTGAATAAGGTTCAGGAACTAATGCATGTTAATGGCTAAGTGCTCTGTCAAGTGTTTTAATCACAGATATGTGTCCCAGCTAGGTTGTAGACACCTAAGTCCTGCAACCCCCCCTGCCTCTACCTTGGGTGAGACTTCATCTGCTTCGCAGGTGTTGTCGAAAGGGCCGATAGTTAGGGTTTTTTTGGTGTGCTATTGAAGCGTTGAACCCTAGGTTTTCCCTTGTGCCAACACCTTCCTAATGGTGTCTTCTATTGTCTTAGGCTCATTGAACTCAATCCTATCTTGATAGGACTATGGTAATCCATTGAGGAAGCACTTGATCTTCTCTTTCTCATCCTTGAGGTAGGGAATATACCTCAACAACTCCAATAACCTCTCAACATAAGCATCCATGGTAAGTTTCCCTAACTTTTGATCATGGAACTCTTTTATCTTACCATCATAGTACCTTTATGATAAATATTCTTTCCTGAAATATTTCTCAAATTGTTTGTAGGTCACCTTGCTTTCCTTTAATCCCTTAACATCCTTGGGGTCTTCCCACCATATGGAAGCTACTCCATTCAAATTTAAAATAACTATCTTTGCCTTGGTATTTTATGAGTAATTATGTACTCGAAAATACTTCCTTAATCCTAGCAACCAGGCCTCAACCTTCTCTCCTTTCTTGATTTATCTATCAAAAGTAGATAGCTTTTACCTCTTGAATTCCTCTATTAGAGAAGTTTGAGAGTGTCTCTTCTTCCTTTTTTTGGGAATACTTGACCTAGTGTCACTACTGGACATCTCTCTTGTAGTAGCATTTCCACTAGATAAGTCTATGAAAGAGTCCCCACTAACTTTACTTTTCTTAGCATCCTTGTTCCTTTTCTCGGAGGAACTCCTTCCCACATCACTGTGAGTTGGCCCATGTTTCTGAATATCTTATGGGCTCTGCAGCTTCTCAAACTGTTGTCGTCTTGCATTGTTTGTATCTAGACCATTTTGCAAGTGCATTTAAATCTCATACAGACTTTGAAGTAGTATTGCATTTAATTCTTCATGCTCATCTTGATCTCTCATGAGCCTTTCATCGTTTTCTTCCAGACTCCTCACCGTGGCCACCAAATATGGAGGGGTTTCTTTATCCCTCCTGCCATCGGATTCTTCATCTCGAAAATGTGAAGTCTCTTCCATGCTGAGTTGTACCATTCACCTCTATTCCCTTTTCCTTCTCAATGTCTCCTACATGATGAAACAACAAGTCACTATTAAAAAATCACATTTCAAATCATATACAAAAGGACTCTTGGCCTTATCAAGGCTTTAGTTTGCCTTGCTAATCTCGAACCAAGACTCTATTCCTGATATCAATTTGTTTAAGAAACTATTGTTAGAACATATTAGCATAGTTAAATTATTCATAAGTAAATACATAAAATTTAATCATGCAATATATTGAAAAATTCATTCATTCTTGCTGGCCCATTCAAGCCTAGAGCTTGAACTTTGCTCTGATACCACTCCGTAACACACCAGACCCATTAAACCTTACATAGAATGGTGGGATGTCAAAATTTATCTTCCCAAATGACTTCGATCTTGGGTTTTAACCCCAAGGGTGGAAACCTGCTCACATGGAGCATTCCATCAACTGTTTACACAGTTAGAAATGGGTTCCAGACCATTAGGAATGGCCTTCCAAAATCCTTTCGGATTTAAATTTTACCACATCATCTATCCTACAAGGATGATTTCGGATGACTAATTGGTAAATATCGGGACATTAAAGTATCAATCCAAGATTTGTAATCTTAGATACACAATCACTATATGTGAAGATACTAGTTTTGAAATCAACCCTATCTGTAAAAGAACATTTTTAAACAATGCTACAAAATACTTTTGTAAACTGTCTTTCGAAAAAGGAACCAATTCTTCAAATGTTCATAGATTCAATGGTTAACAATTAGGTTACAAAGGGAAATTGTTTCAAAGGAATGAGATCATCTTTGCAATGGGACTATGTTTGACCGTGAACTTAAGAGAATATGTATGCATCTAAAAACAAACAAAGAAAAGGATTCAAGAAGTGATAGATCCCTGCAACTTGATTACCACATTTTCCTTGGTTGGAACTTAGATTGTAGGATGAATATTTCCTCTTCAAATAATGAGCTAAAGTTGTCATAGTTTCAATGGACAAAACTCTAATTGTAAAGTGTAGGGTTCTTCACAATAATACTCTGTTAACCATGAAGTTTAAATAACTCGATAAGAGAGGACTCCCTGCAAAAATAATCTGTCTAACTGTGAGTTTTCTTAAGTTGCAAAGGATTCTATTTGAATGCAAAGAAATTCCAAACAATTCTAATTTATCCAACCCAAATTTGTCATAGTCACATTGGTGGGAAAATAGGTTGTAAAAGGAAGGTTGTCATTACAATTACAAATTTTTACAACAATACTCTATTGTCCTTATAAAAATTCTGGTTTGTGAGAAGTTTCAAAATTAGATTAATTTTAATCTTCAACAACAAAACTATTGTAACATGCATATCTAAAACTGAAAATGAAGGAATTGTTAAATAGAAAACTAAATGAAAAAGAAGAAAATGAAACTAAGATATTTACTAGTGAATGAAGAAGTAGCAAACCAAAACCTTTGTTCATAAATATATAATTGTGACACATACCATTGCAAGAGGGCCCTTTCAAGGTTTGGCTTATGCACAAAACAACAAATTAAATGAAGAAAACCAACGCCTTTGTATTAAGCATAAAAGTAAGCTACAACAAGTTCACAAATTCCTCCAGTAGATCCCCCAAAATTCCTCATAGTTTGGCATATTTATACAAGATGAAGCATAACTAATAAACCTCAAAACACTCTCTAGAGTAATGGAAGATATTCAACAACCTCCTATTGATGATGGATCGAGATCAATATGAGTGATTTCCTCCATGATTTGATGGATGGTTTGAAAAACTGGCTGCACATAAAAATATGGGTTTTACATCTTTAGAAAAATCTTGAAATCTCCCAAATCACACCTTTTCTAGAAAATCTATTTGTGTCACCTAAGTGGGAATGTTCTGCACAAAACCCATGTTTTAAATTTTCCAAATTCATCTTCATCAACTCAAAAATCTTGTCTGAAGATCATTCCCTATTTTTGTTGACGTACTTTTGCTTGTGGAAGCCACGTGTTTGACTAGCGTCGACTTGCGAATTTTGGGCAATTTCCCACGCTCCAAAAACACATGAACCATGGTGTAAATGTTGGAAACAAAACCCATATTCTTATTTTCTCTAATTTGACTTGAAAATATGCTAAGCTCAGAGCAATTATGGGAAAAATTCACTTATGGTAATAATGCTAATAAAAAATCAACAATTTGACAATTTTTCTTATTAAATAGAAAATAGAAACAAAACTAACAATTTATCTTTTACATCCTTTATTGATCCCGGGTTTAGTGAAAATAGGTGCAAAAATGCCGAAAATGAAAGAAAAGTGGGTAAAAAGGAAGGTATTCGTGGTTGTTTTTGACAACAAAATGTGAACCCAACATCTCCCCTCGACGTAAGCTTTTGCATGTCCCCTATGCAAAATAAAAATCTCAAAATTTCCCTTCTTTCTAGTCTCAAAGTGCTTCTGTTGCCTAAAAAAAAAATCTACTTTTGAAGTAGATACATGATCAATCTTCTTCTTCGATTTATCCATCTTCTTCTTTGGCTGCTGAGTTGAAGTTTGAACTTCTTGAATTCTTGATGTTGTTCTTAGTTTATAACGTTTGGAGGGATGACTTGTCTCTTGAGCCTTTCCTTGAGTGA